>VWZZ01000600.1:574924-626958 GCA_013399095.1 Psophia crepitans
TACCGGCACGAACTCGCTTGAGGATGATGACTTGACTTGGTTTGACCACAACCCCTGTGACAGCAAGACTGGGGCATTTAAAACCGATATAAATCGGAATAAACCGGCAGATCGAGGTTGGAGTACCCGGAAAACCGTCAGACAAAACGCGCTGTAGCCAGAGCGGGCTTTACCTTTATGAGACGCTACAAATTGCTGCTGTGGACACTTTGGAGACCTTTGAAATCCCTTCATTAGCTATTTGATGCGTTTGACATCCGAGCTCATTGTACCCCCGAGGCGCCCAAAACCTTGAAAACCAAGTTTTATTAACCTAATAAAACACACGCACACAAAATTCGGGGGAAAATTCAAGAATCAAGAAAAAAAAAAAAAAACAACCCAAACCCCCACCATTCCTCTGACGAGTTTCTGGAGATTTTTCAAGGTTGGATTAAATGTGAAGGAGACGAACTATTTATTTGTCAGAATAGGATATTTTATTGTTATTATTTTTTTTTTACCTGGACTATTAGTTTTACAGCGAAACTGCTTTTAAAAAGAAATCGAGCATTCATTTACATTTATATCTGACAAGCTGTCTTCGTTTCCATCTTTATGATATATTTTCCCTCTTCCTTGATTCCTGCATTATGCAATAACACAGTCATTTTTATGAACAAAGGGGAAATGTAATGAGAAACATTACAGCAGCGCTGTGTATTTTCTGCCCGCTAGCCGAGCGGTTTGCATGTAACAGATTTTGTTTCCAGCCAAAACTAACGATCGTAACGTCTTACACGATGGGGAAAGACGTATTTACAGTGTGGCCATTGTACGCTGGGATATTGGGACTTTTTTTTTTGTGCCATAAATATCACCTGGGCGGGGGGTCCCGGCGCCGCTTCCCATCCCTGCGCGGACAGCATCCCTCCTCCGGCAGCATCAGGGAGGAGGGGTCCAGATGTTTTCCCCCCGATCTTCGTTTCTGTAAAGAGAATTGTTCACGGGGGAAAAAAAAAATAAAATTAAGAAGAATGAGGAGAAAATAATAATTAAAAAAAATCACCTTTGTGATCGCTTTGACCCAAGAAGTCTAAACCCGTTCCAAGCTCTCTCAAAGGCAGCTGAAATTCAGCTGCAGCCGCCTCTGCCCCGCACATAGCTTTTAATGCTTAAAGCAGCGTCTGACGTGGGAAAACCCCTTTTTTCTCCCCCTATCAGAACCCCTAAAGCGCTTGTTTCCACCAAGAAGTCCCGTTTGGGGGTCTCTGGGGCACGGCTGTGCTGTGGGCACGGGGTGCTCCCTGCCAGGGAGAGCCGGAGCTGTTCGCACCGTCATTGAGGTACAAGTGCCATAAACCCAGTGGCCATTAGCAACTGGTAAATAAGTGTGCGGACTGTAAAGCTAAGTGTTGTGTCCTTTAGATAAGGGCTTATCTATATAGCCACTAAACCCACACTTGCCTCTTTAGCATGTAGAGAGGCTGGGGGTGTCGACTCCTATAGGAAAATATTTATCTAGTCCCTTTCGGAGAGGAGGATTTAATCCGGTCTGACTTGACTTGCCAGGGGAAGCCCATTTCTTGTTTTTGTTTGGTGGGTTGTAATGCTGTGGATTAAAATCCTTAAAAGCTTGCTGTTTGCCCACAAAACAAATAGAAGATAATCTGGGTGGAGTGACAGGAGTCTTAATTTCTGGTATCTTTTCTGTCTTTCCTTCTTGGTAAAGTTCGTCGTTTGACCATGTGCTCAGGCTGTTGATAAAAGCAGCATTTATATATATATATTCCAGAAAAATAGAAAGGAAAATAGGACCAAATCCTTCCAGCTGCTGCTGAGGCTGGAGCACGCAGAATGATGTCCATGTGGTCCATCTGAGCTAAAAGTAAAGCCAGCACCAAGCCTCCCTCAGATCTGAGAACCGCCTGGATCGGGCCCTGGAGATGGGCACAGCAAAGGAGAAGAAATCTCTGTGAACTCGCGCTGGTGCACACCGCTTGGATGAGCCGTGTTAGGTCAGTTCAGAAAGCAGTGCACGTTGCATGGATTAAGTAGAATTAACAAGATTTAGGTCCTGATCCCGTATCCTCAATCTTTCTCCTTAGCAGAGTTTTACCTACTTAAGGATGCTCTCATGTTGTACGGGCTGCACGGTACTAGGGTGAGACCTTGGGTACCAGACCTTTATTAATGCAACAACAGCAGCAAAAGCTGGTGTAGGAGGTAACTAGAAAGGTGTTCTCTTATATTTCCTAGTTCTTTTGTAACTCCTGTAAATTTCAAAGCTTAATACAAAGAATAGTAGCATTTGTTTTGAGGAAACCGAGGCACTAGGGAAAAAAGGAGGTTTTTCCAAGATGCAATGTCAGTGGTAAAGCGCAGGATTAAAACACAGGTTATTTGTTTCCCAGCCTGGCGTGTTTGTACCAAAGCCACACAGACTTTTAGATAAGACTCTCTGCCTGGTACTTACTGAAGTTGATGGAAATTTTAGCTCTGCTTTCGAAGAAAAGGCTGAGAGACCTGTAAATTATCATTTGCTAGCAATCCTTGCTGAATAGCCTCTATTTTATTTTTTTTTTTAACGTAAGCAAATCTCCCAGTCCCGTCTGGGGCCTGGCATTTGGAATGGAGGGAGGGTGTAGGAAAATGGGAGCATTGGTATGCTTTGGTCCAGAAGGAAGTAAAATAATCAGTCTTCCAAGCAGCATTTTCAAACAGGGGACAGCTGCAATCTGAACCCTTTCTCTCAATTGAAAGTGTACATTTTTAGAAGGGTACCCTTTTTGATCTGTCTATAAAATCCTAAAATATGACAAATTTGTTGGCAGCAGAATGTGTACGAGCAGGAGACTGAATTATTCATGTGGAAGCCAAGTCATAACTTTCTGTGATACAGCACACACAAAATTCAGGGCTTAGACATGAGTAGAAATCTTACACGCCTTAACTTAATCCCAGTATAATGGAGCCAGATTACAAGAAAGAAGGTTTTTCTCAGTAGCTGTCAGCTTTGAGGATAAAGCTGTGGATATCATCTCACTATACTCCTATCCCCATGATGAAACTAAAATCCAGAGCCCCAGAAAGCAGGGGGAATTTTGCCACTGAGTTAAGCGAGATGAGATCTCTCGGTAAAATAACAATATTCCATTACAGTTGGTTTTGGCCAATTACCGTCCTGTGTTTGCAATCTGCCTTGCTTCAGCAATGGTCATTTGGGTGCAGGAACCTCATTAGCTTCATCAGCAAAGCCATGTAAGCCAGAATCACAGCATCAGGGCACCCTCCTATCACTCGTGGCAATATCTGCGGGCACCGAG
Source organism: Psophia crepitans (assembly GCA_013399095.1). Lineage (NCBI taxonomy): Eukaryota > Metazoa > Chordata > Aves > Gruiformes > Psophiidae > Psophia > Psophia crepitans. The sequence continues at coordinate 578,230 of VWZZ01000600.1, forward strand.
TTTTGTGCAAGAGAAGCTTTTTTAGGCCAAACCTTCAAAGCCGTCCTCTGAGAGCTATGGGAAATTAGATGCCCCAAGGAGATGGACACAGCCATGTGGATCTGGTCCCAACATTTGCAGGCTGTTGATGTGCAATTTAGCTCTGCCTTCCATGGGGTCCCATCTGTTATTTCCCTGTCCGTGTTTACCCAGCACTCTCTGCAGTAAACTGGGTGACTGACTGCCAATGTTGAACTGCAATAGGATTTTCTTGCCCAAAATGTTATTCCTGAGGGCCTCTAACAACTCCCTTCAGTGATCCCATAACCTCCCCTCCCCCCTCTCCTGGTCCTTTCCTGCAAGGGGTCTTGGCAAAGGTGCTAAAAAAGAAAGGAATGGGCCCGTAAGTAGTTTATTGCCGTCACTCATCTGGGATCCACAATGCCCCTGAGGACCCCCCGCCTTGTAATCACATCAGATTGTGTTAGCCCTCAGCCTGCTGCAGAAAGGTCTATTTCATATATTTCTGTGCTTTCAAAAAAAAAAAAAGGGGGGGGGGGGGCAAGGTAAGACATCAATTTTCCTGCCACTCAATATTTCAGGCTGTAATTGCTGACTTGTTGAGTGCAACACAAGCCAGCAGTAATTCCAAAGGCTCCACATGATTTTATGCTTTTTTCTTTTTCTTTTTTTTCTTCCTGAAAAACGCTCAGAATTAAAACAAAGCTAGGTCGTCATAGCTGAAGTTTGAAAAGACTAGAGAGCTTGCTAACCAGCCACAGGAACGGGCAGGGAGAAGAAACGAGCCCAGGCAGAGGGAGCAGATGTTACGGTTCCCATAAGCACCTTTCTTCCAGGAGTGTCTAATCAATATGAATCAAAGAGCAATTGACCTCTCTATATAATGATCCGTTTTTCATCAGGATAAATTCCCCAACTGGTCTCTTCCTTTCCTCCAGCTGCAGGTGGTTTCTGACCTGGAGATGGGGTTCAAGCGGCATCCAGCCAGGAGCGGCAAAGGCTCCGCTCCACCTGCCAAGCCGAGCGCATCCAGTCCGGACGCAGCCGCTGCGCACCGGCCGGCACATCTCCGAGCTGTACCCTCTAGTGGACTCTGTCTGCATTTTTTTTTGGAAAAAAATCTGGGAAAAGAGTTTTATATGCAACTTCCATCCTCATCCAGCATACTGCTGGAAAGCTCTGCAACGCTTCGCGGCTGTGTTGGCGTGATACCTTCAATGTTTCAATATTTTACCTGCTGAATAGGCTCTAGCCTGTTTTTTTTTTTTTTAAAGGATCTAAAAAAGCCCACACTGTAAGAAAGAAATCTTCTGAAGCAAACTCCTTGTTCCCTCATGGGAAGAAAGCTGAACATCTTTTTCATTTTCCAGGCATGAAAGGGCAAAGAGAATTCCAGACTAAAGCAAAGGGCTAAAGAAGAGTTAATATGTTTTGATTATATTTTATAACTGTATGGACCTTATTAAAAGTAATCTTTCTAAAACAATTCCCAGGCTGAGCACTCGTTCTGTGGAGGAATACATAATGATAAAATAGTCTTGTGAACGGAACCAGTTCCATTATTCAGGGGTATGAAATTTAAACAATGAATGAAAAAAAGATGAAAAAACCACTTTCAGTTGGCTCTTTACCATCATCACACTGACTTTTAAGCTGGTTACAGTTAAAGAAAAAGTATATAAAATTATGAAAATTCTGCCCAGACTTAAAATAACGATAGTGACAGCACTTGGTTATAAAAAGGAAATCCAACATTGAGGGAAATGTTTATATTATGCATTAAAATTTCAAACAACTGCTTTTTTTTTGTCCAGAATTGCTTTGAATTTTACTTTAAGTAGTGTAAATTACACATATGGCAAATGTAGGGAAGAACAGTTCAGAGCTGAGCACTTAATAACATACAGCGAGGAGAAGGAGAGAGGAAAAGAATGGTAACTCATATACAGATTTAAAAGGACCACCAGTGTTATCCTTTCTCCACTGATTCCCAACAGGCAAAAGCTGTAAATTCCTCATCTCTTGGGTATATCCAGGTAGCTCAGCTCCACAGTCAGCCCAAAGTGGTGAAATCTCAAGAAAAAGTCACTGTCAGGTTGCTCCAGGTCAGAAAGACACCAGTTTGACCCAAGAAGATTCAAGCCAGGTACAGATGCTGGTATGATTTTCCCAGGACTTGAAGCTGCCACAGGGGAGGGTTAGGGTGGAGATCAGGAGAAGGTTCTTCACCCAGAGGGTCGTGAGGCCCTGGAACAGGCTCCCCAGGGCAGTGGTCACCACCTGAGCTGGGCTGAGTTCAAGCAGCATGTGGCCAACACTCTCAGTCATCTGCTCTGATGGGGCTGATCCGGTGTGGGGCCAGGAGCTGGTCCTTATGGGTCCCTTCCAACTCGGGAGATTCTGTGATTCTATGATTCCGTGATTCTAGGACTTTGCAAGAACCAAGATCAGCTTGTGCCCACTTGTTGGGCTGAGATTTTTTTAGACTTTTCCCCACTTCTTTTATTTACCTTTTGATTTTGGATTTGTGCTCTGTAAACAAGACGTCGTGTGTGCGTGGGCACGCGTGACGGTTGGTACTCTGTCCATGGTACCACCCCCAGAGCTGCCACAGCCTCCCGGCATCACAACCACCCATTCCCACTGCGAGCACATGGCCTTAATTCCACCCCCCAGCCCACGTGAGGCACCAAATATAATTTTTATTGCAGCTGTGCTGGAGGCATCCCACCAAGATGCAGTGTCGACCAGACCATGTGGAATGGATGGCCAAGAGCTGACAATCCAACTCTCCTCTTCATCATCTCTTTGACCTGCTGAGCTGAGGAAGGAAGGAGGAGAAGCAGAGGCACCTTGCCCTCTTTCCCAGCTCCCCAGTGCTGCCTGCTAGCTATAACTGGAGGGATGCTCTCAGAATAGTTGGATTCACCAAGCTTAGAAGTTGCAGGACAGCAGTGGCAACAACAATCGTATTATAACCACATCGCCTTGTGCTTGCAAAGGTCTCCAGACCAAAGCAGCTCTCCTTCTGCAGGCTGTTTGCATTAAACATTCGTATTAATTTTATGCTTTGTTTATTTAATTGTAGGAGGAGAAAACCAACATGCTTCTCCATTATCAGAGGAGAAGGAACAGTGGCAGGAAATTAGGTCAGTGAAACTGCCCTGCTGTGAGGAGAAGGGGTTTTGTTCCTTAAGAAATTTCCACTGGCGAAAACAAGTATCCCATGCAGCAGAGTTGCCTCCTTTGTTTCATCTCAGGCCCCCTTCCCAGCTCTTTTCCATGGATCCAATTACCCTTCCCTGGGAACGAGATGTGACTCTAAATTAAATTAAACCATTTATTTGTCTGGGGCAGCTTGGCTAAGATACATCATGCAGTTTTCAGAGAAGTTGCTGCCATCTGAATGTATGTCTTTGCTGTTGTCACTCCTTATCAAGAAAAGGAGAGGCATGGGTGCCTGTGCCAGATCAGCACCTCTACTCGTGGGCCTTTTTCCCCCCAGGATGGGTCTTTCTTTACCGATGCTATTTTCCTGTCTCCATTCGTAGTCTTCATTTTGAAAGTACCTTTTTCTATGCTGGAGACATGAAGTCTCCAGGTACCCCAAAACTTCTTCTTCACAAAGTTTGATTTCTTCCAGGCCTCTCAAAACAGACTTTATGCAGACAAAGACCTAAGAAGTGTGTTCTGGGGAAGAATTCTGTGAATTTACCTGCATTGTTTTCCAGGCTGAAAGGAAGGAGGGAGCTTTCTATCCACTTTGAGACTGAAATAAGTCCCTCAGAGCCTGTCCAGCCTTTCTCCTGCAAGGCCCCTCACCAACGAGATGCCCCAGAATCACATTAGAAGGCTATTCTCTGACTTTAAAACTTCCACCTTTTTCTATGTACGCTCCCTTTTTCATGGGAACTCATCCGTAAGAGTCTTTGGGACTCAGATGATGGCGTTCTCTCCCTGTTTATAGTCTAGAATGGGTTTTATTTTTTATATATACATGTATAAATCACTTGCGATAGTGGGCTGCTGGAACAACCATGGTAGCCCTTCGTACTGGAGGCACACAGTGGACCTCATCAGACCATCCTGAGAAGAATTTTTTAAGGAATGAGATCCAAGGAATTAGTGCAGGCTTCTGGGGATGTGTTACTGGACATAGGACACTGCTTATTTCACCATACAAGCAGTCATACATAGAGACCTTCAAAAGAATTTCCATTTTTCAGCATTGCAGGGTTTCTCATGATCTGTTGAAAAAAACAAGTGCCGCCAGGACTGATAGAGAGAAAAGGTCCAGACAACAAATTTCCATTAAGCCAGAACCATCCTGAAGGCAAACAGCTAAATCTGAACAAGACAGAGACCTGCACCTGAAAGGGTTGGCACTTCAGGAGGCATTTGCCTTCTTGGGCAATAGGGTAAATGTTGGCAGGACATAACATCCAGTTTTGCATATACATGGGTGACTTTCCCCAACCCTAATCCCGACCTCTGCAGACTTGCAGAAATGGTCTCCCATTGGTGTCCCCTCACAGCGGCTCCTTGCCACAGCCCCAGCTTTACACATGATCCGTTGTACCGCTGTAAACACTGAGTGATAGTGAATTAAAGACACATTTTGGAAACGGGCTCCTGCTTCTGTGTTAGGTTAATTAGTGGTTTGCTAGTATGTTAACTGCTCTGCACATTGACCTCAGGCTGCTTCGTCTGTAATGAACAAAAGCAGTTCTCCAGCAACAGGTAACCACTGATTTCTCAGGGACTATAACTTAACTAACAAGCATTGAGTTACTGAGTCTCCCATCTGGCTGAGAAGTGAGAAAATCCTTCTTAGGAAATTCACCCTCTCCATCCCCTAAGGAAAGAGGTTGTTAGAATGATCTTGAGTCCAATTTAAAACCCGAAGCCTGAGATTGTTTGAAAAACCTTGCTTGTTTCTTTTCAATAAACTCCCCCAAAGCTAAAGTGACTTTTTGGACCATGGTCTGATGACTACCAATTTTGTTTCTATGGTAAAGTTCATCAAGAAAGAATTCACCTTTTGTAGGAAACCTCATTTTGATCAGGAAATGTGTTTTTGCCAACGTTAAGTCCAGCTAGACAGGCTCTTGTCAGGAAGTAGGATAGGGCCAGGCTGAAAATCCAAGACTTTTTCCCTTTCCTGTTAGGATGTCCTTGCATTGACAGGTTATAAAGCTGAAACATGCTCTGAAAAAAATCCCCAGAAATCCAACAACACGGAGAGATGGCTCTTGGGTGACCGAATGGCCTGGCTTCTATTTTTTTCCATGGGATTTAGGAAGAATTGCAAAGGCTGCAAACCTTTGCAAAAGAAATGCTGCAAATTGCAAGCCATGCTGACCGTGTTGGCTGCCAGGAGTTTCGAGATGATCCCTGGAAACACATTTGGTTTTAATCAGGCCCCTGCACTGTGGAACATCCTGTTTGTCTACACTTATTATTACTGACAAATTATCCTCCTCCAAATCTCAGGGAGCATTCACTTTATCCTCACATTAAACCTGATTGGAAACAGTAGGTTTAATTGGACTCAGCATGAGGCCCAGTCGTAAACTGCACCAGTTCCGTTTTTTATTGTGGCATTCACTAGATGTGTGAAAATACTGTATTTCATATACAGATCCCAGTTTGCTACTGCGAGGGCTGTTAAAGACAATGCACAGATGCCCCGTGCTGCATGAACAACTTCTGCCCACTCTTGGCATACCTACGGCTGGGAAAAGTTTGCTGTTCTCAGTAGTGTCTGTATATTACACGTTGTTCCAGAGGAAAAGATCTGGCCCCAAAAATCTGAGAGTTGTCTTCCATCACTAACTGCACCCCATGGTTTGCAGGACTGCAAGAGTCTGCTCTGCTTTAGCCAAGGTCTGGAGTTTGAGAGAGGTGGAGAACGAGCTGAAGGGTGTGGAGGATTATCCTCTCGCTGGTCTTACTGAGAAACATGAGCGTCTTCTTCTTCCCCTCAGTAGTTGGAGACTCTTTCCCAAGAAAAGCCTATCGCATTAGGCAAACCTGAGGGGTTAAAGGTTTATGACTTTAATATGTTTGGAGCTTATGTGGATGGCTGATTGTACGTGAGAAGAGCTGAAACCCTTATGTCTGATGGAGCCCATAGTTGTTGGACTGGTATGGTGATTGAAGGTAGGGTTATGCATTTGGCCAATGTTCCGAGATCTTTCCCTTGCCTGGGTTGACCCTCCAGCAGTTGTGCCTCAGCCAGGTGTGCATTGCAGGGAGGTGTCTCCAAATCAGTCAAAAAGTCCAGTGATGTTTCAGTGGCAATCTTGGGCGAAAGCCCAGAAAGTGAGCTTGTGTCCCACATCGTCGAGAGCTGCTGGCAGGAGCTGAGCTATTAAGTAACCTCCTTCCAAGGTCCTGGGTGTGGAAAAGCATGAGACAGCATGATCTGTCTGGGTTTCAGAGGAAGAGGAAAAAACAAACCAGCAGAAAATAAACAGAGACCTCAAACTCTTCGCTATTTGTGTTTACACAGTTCAGGATTATTCATTAGGATCTGAAGGTTAGAAAGGATGCGGTCTGCTGAAATGAAGCTTTTCATGACAATATAGTCTCTCCTAAGTTGCTGAAATAATACCATTCAGGGGATTATCTTGGGTTAGATGTTATTTTAAACTGACATTAAATTGCATTTACATGTGCCATGCCTGTATATACCTTGCTCTGGAAGCAAATCTAGAGTGCACTTCATGGGTTCTTAGCTTGCAAGCTGTTTCTCCCTGTGTTTTGCCAAAAAAACCTCTTGGAAACGATAAGAACATCACATAAGTTGTTGATTAAGGCTCCCTACCAGAAAAACAAATAGAAAAGGAATTGCAAAGGTAATGAATATGCATAAGGTGGAGACTTGTCCCAAATCATGCCAGAGCACAACTGTTAAATCTTCCTCCAAAACTGTCTTCAACAAAAGCCGTACCTCTTGCTGTCCGGCAAATAGTGTCACTGTAGTGCTCCTTCCAGTGGCACAAAATCTTTAACCATCAATCTTGACAATTAGTTTTGCACTTTATATTGCTTGTTTGATCAGCTGCTGGCTGCGTTTTGGATACTTTTATTTGTATTTTTTAGGGGAACTTTTAAGAAGGTCATGGCAGAAGACTTGCTTGTAGGTGGCTGTGATGAGCAAGTTCAGCCCATCTTAAAATAATGCCCATCTGCTCTGCTATTAAATATCATCCCTGTAAAGGTATAAGCAGATGTGTCTTCCTGGAGTAGTAAATCCTCAGTGCATATCTGGAGGCTGCACAGACGTAGCTCTGTAGCTGGTCCCTGCTGTCCCTCGGAGCTTCCTTCGTTACGGACAGGAGATGTGCAACCAGGGTCACCCCACACACATCCCACCTAGGTGGGGTCAACGAACCAAACATGCAGCCTTTTCCCCCCTCCGCTTCTCATAACCTGAAATATTAGTTTCTACCAGCTCATTTTTTGGGTGCTCTCTTCTTTGTGCACCTTATTTTATTTGGCTTAAATTCTGAGGTACGGCATGTGTTACTTTGGGGCATTTTTTTAAACAGTCAAATCGACAAGTGAGTTATGGCTGAGATACCAACGTACGTCACAGAGTCAAGGCATCTGTCCCTCATTGAAAATTGCTTATATTTTTCTCGATGCAATATGTTTCCTCTATGATATTTTGAAAGAAAACACACTGCAGTGGTTAGAAGAGATGTGGAGCTTCTTACCAGATGGAGGTGGCCTGACAGCTTGTAAAAAAACCCTTTGCAAACAGTTAGCAGTAACGACAACTGACCTCAATTACTGAAGCCTTTCATTTCTCCATCTGGGTAGCGCACTCACAATTGTGAGATCCTGGGGTGATAAACAGGCTGGAAGGAATACGGAAACAGTCTGTGTAAAACCATAGTGCTTTTGAAAACATATCCCACAAAACAAATCCTTTCTCATGCTGTATTTTTCCCCCAGTTCAGCTTTGGTATTGAACTTTCCATTTTCAACTGACCAACATAAATTAAAGCCAAACATTGGCATAGAGAGGAAAGATGGAGAAAGTTGACCATTTCCCTCAGGAGGTCAGCCACAAATTCCTGCTGTTGTCTGAGAAATGATGAGCTACTCTTTGGAGACATGACTTAGATCATTTAGTGTCACAGGGAAACTTTTCAGGCGTTTCAACAAGGGTTGAAATATGTCATCTTTTTTTTTTTCCCCCTACTTTTTATAAATATACTTTTAGACTATGTGTGTTCTTTTTTTTTTCTCTTTTTTTTTCTTTTAATATAGTCTTCTATACAAAAAGCCAGTTGTGCATGGTGCTATTTCCTTTGGGCGATCTTACAAGAAATGTTCCCAGCTTGCTTCGTGCCACTACAAATATCTCTTTACCTCGGAGAAAAGGGCACATCACTCACTTTGCAGGCCTAAACAAATTTGACTGCTTAGAGCTCTAACAGCTCTGGGTGACAAAGTATGTCAAGGAAAATATGTCATTCCCCCTTCATCATTATTCTCACTTTCGTTATTCATAAATATAGGATATAAATCCATTGCCTCTAAAAGGGCGATCTGTCATGGGAGACAAGCTAGCTGGTGATTGCCTCCCAGCCCACCCCGCTGAGTTTCGAGACAAGTTTCCAATCAAATGGAAACTCAAAGTGCTAAGGATGAAGGATTTAGAAGATCTTGTAGGTGACATTTCCAGAGAGAAGGAAAACAAGCCTTCTATTTCACCTAAAAATGATAAATAAGGAGAAACGGTTTCGAACCTTCAGCAGAGGCTTTTCTGGTTTTCACATTTACGACGGCTCCTTGCTGACTGACTTAACAGATGCAACCCGCATTTAGTAGGGATGAGTAAAACGGTTCAAGACGCCGTAAATGTTCATCAAAAACTCACACGAAGCCTGAAATGAGCTTTCTGCTGAGGTTCTCGAAGCTGGCTTTCTTAATTCCTCTTCATCATGTAACGGCTCTGGCCTCACTTTCATCCCTGGATGAAATCCAGGGAAAGAAGTCAAAGAAATTTCTTCTGCTGAGATATTTATTGCATTTGCTGTTCTAGGAAGTATTTGTAACTTGTTCAAAGTTCAAAAAATCACCTCAAATCTTGCAGGGTGACCTATGAACCTGTTGCAGATTCATTTCTGAGGGCGTAAAACACAGGTTTGAAGCTTTTACAGTTATTTGGGGGAGGGAAAAAAGGTATAAATAAGTGCTCTTACCACTAATTCTAATTTTTTACGAATGTCTAAAACAAATAAGTAACTCCCCCAGGACATCTATCTTACGCTGGTCTTTCGCTAAATGAAATTAAATCTTTCTTTTCACTGCCTCTTGTAATTACAGCCGGCTTCCACTTGACACAAGGGATCCAGATGCTGGTTGGGATCACCTTATTTTTTATCTGCTGGTGAACTCTGGTAAATCCCACTGGTAGGATACCCAGCAACATCAGCATAGTTTTTATGCCCTTGACTTAAATAATAATTTCCAAAGCAGGTGTTGTAGAGTTTTCCTTTTTGTATTTTTGCCGTTTCAGATTTACACTTCATTCCTCAATTTTTTTTAAATTATCCACACCCAGTGTAATTTAATGGTATATATCCAATCTGTGGATCTGTGTAAATCCACCAGCAGTTTTAGAGGCTGCAGAACATTTAGCTGAAAGAAGCATCTGGGGACGAGTGGAATATCCCTCTATGAACTCCCAGACCCCGCTTCCTGCTGTATCACATCCATTGAGACCCAAACAAGAGGCACTGAAATAAGGAAGAAAGTGTCAGGAGAAGGTCTCCGAGCGCCGCACCGGGCGGCAGACCACCCTGTGTGCATCCAGAGGTCAGTGATTCAGCCTAAAAACCGAAAGCAGACCGGAGCACATTCCCAAGCAGCGAGCACCAGTAAGGGCTGTGTTTTACCTGATTAAGACCATCTCTGCAACATGCTTTCCCCCCCTTCTTTTCTGAAATTAAAACCGGCCTCTCTGTTGTATTTAAACTATAGACACAGTATTAACAGTGGTAACAGCATCAGCAATGTTAATTCTGGTGACAAACGATATATGGGCTCACGGCTCCCTCGAAACTCTGTTCTGGAACCCACCTGTGATAGTGGGCTTGGAAATAAATATTGCCCATCATCAGTTTAAGGAGATGATGATCCTGCCTCCCTAAACATGGGTATTTCTTGGAAAGATTTTTTTCCCCACTCATTAATATTTCCAATACATTTGCTTTAGCGATGAAAGCAGCGTTTTCTGCAAATGGCATTTGTAGAAATAATTTATGGTGGCTCATAGGAGATGGATATTCTCTGCGCCACTTGTGAAATATTTACGCTTGTTGTGTCAGGATGTTCCCTAGCACTGAAGGTGTGAATGCTTAATCATAATAAAAAGGATTGTCTTACTGGGCATATTAATGCATAGCAGAGAGTGAGTGGTGGTAAACAGCAAAATCATCGATGTGGAACCTACTTGTTTTTTGGTACGAGAACAGACACATACCCTTCTGCAAGAAACCTCCATTCCTTTTCAACGTAGCTCCTTAGCTGCGGAAATATGGGTTCAATTTGTTTTAAAGGTGTATTATGAAGCTGGAGTTCGAAATTAGGCATTTACAGTTTCAAAGAAAAGACATCTTTGGGCAGGGAGGAACTTGTAATTTTGTCAAATTACACAGAAAATGAAATTGGAGGAGCAATAAAGTGCTTGAAATTAGGTTGTGAAAAGTTCCACAATGAAAAACCCCTATGTGCTGCACACGCAAAAAACCACGTTTCCGTCGCCTTTACTTAATTCTGCACATTTCTCCACAAGCAATAATGACATAGTCTTGCTTTCACTCTAAAATACATGGCTCTTTGTTTAACTGTTTTACGTTAAAATGAGAGGATAACCATTCTCAGTTGCATTTTGCCTTCCCTTTGTCCTTAACTGTCCAGATTCAAACAACATAATTTGATTCAGACAGGTAAAAAATCCTTATTCTTAGAAAAAGAGAAAAAAAGATCAGCTGTCATGAATTAAAACCCATTTTTCCTTAACCCCAAATAAACATTAGTCAGCCTGCATTTGATTGTAATAACACACTTGTCATTTCAGATATAGCATGCTGGAGGGTTTTTTTGTAAAGGCTTTATTGGAATTCCTGGGACTAAATTTGCTGTGGGTTTATGACGGCTTCATTAAAAATCAGAAACCAAACGGATGTGAAGGGCTCCGAAGAGTTTGTAGTACAAACATGAAATAGAAATAACTTGTAAGATTTTTCATTTTAAAGCTGCTCCTGTTTCAGACGCCCTCAAAATTTGTCACATAGTTGTAATTCGGGGCCAAATGTGAAGTACTAAAGCACTTACTAAATTTATTTTGATTTGAGATCCATGTGCAATATTGCTTCTCCCTTACTTACAGTAAATCCAGAGTAAATGTGCTCGACTGCTTAAGTTTTCACTGATTTTACACTGACACAGCAGAGATCTCAGGGAAGGTCAGAATGGAGATCCCACTCATTAAATAACTGTGACACATCTCCAGAAAAGAGTTTTGTTTCAAGTAATCACAGCTTGTATTCAAAACAGTACTGATGTGAAGTTATAGTCACTTTTATAAAGTGTGATTTTTAGGTTCGTTCTTATTTTAATTGTGGAGCAGAGCCCCAGGGGAGAAACATGGGCAACAGAATCTGAAATTACAGTTTTTGGTTGCCTTTTTTCTGGTAACTGTGAAGAAAGAGCAAATTTCAGGCTTTGGCTTCATCCTGAATCTAGTTAAATCAGTACTTGGTGTCCAATAATTAAAATGGGATTAGATTCAGGCTATGCTCCATACTAGCAGTGTTTGAATACCTAAAAACTGCTGCAGAGAGGATGGAGTGGTACCTTCTCTATGTCCTTGGGCTGATGGGACAAGGAGAAAGTGCAGTGACAGGACAAGGGATAATGGGTTTTAACTAAAAGGGGGGAGGTTTAGATGGGACATTAGGAAGAAATCCTTCCCTGGGAGGGTGCTGAGGCCCTGGTACAGAGTGCCCAGAGAAGCTGTGGCTGCCCCTGGCTCCCTGGCAGTGCCCAAGGCCAGGTTGGATGGGGCTTTGGGCAGCCTGGGCTGGTGGGGGGTGTCCCTGCTCATGGCAGGGGGTGGGACTAGATGGACTTTGAGGTCCCTTCCAACCCAAACCATCCTGTGATTCTATGAAATGGAATGTATTACAGCAAGGAAGACTTGGAATAAAAACTGAAAAAGCTTCCAAGTGATGAGGGTGACAAAACGTCGCCCTGCGTGGCTTGGGAAGCCGGGGAGCCACTATGGCTGCAGAGCTTTGAGAAAATCCTTCTGACCAAACATTTTCATTTTGCCACAACTTTTGGCTCTGTTAAATTTTAGGTCAGTTTTACCTTTTCCTCCCATTTTGCGATGAAGTGGCAAAACAGTATCCAAATACGTTTGATGACCAGTGAGTAATAACGCAAGTTGTAACTAGTTGTAGGCATTTAGATGGTCGTGACATGAAGCTTTTAAGGCATAATCAGCAGAGGTGAAGGGGAGCAGAAAGAGAGCATAAGTTAAACGCGTAACCTTTTTCCTCAATTAACTCCCAAAACCATATGTCCGGTATCCACTAGCCCTCATTTGCACTAGAATAGACCCATTTTACTTTCCCTTTCATATTTTAGCCTGCTGGAAGGTAGCCCACTCTCTTATGTCAGACCTGACAGGATGTGAATTATCTCCATCCAGCCTTGACATAACTTTGTGCACGGTGATGTAATGCTCCAAAAAGTCTGGTTAAAAAAAAAAAAAGAGACAGTACTTATTAACAGGAAAGGAAACAAGCCTCTGTTTAACAACCAGTGGCTGGATATCAAGGAGAGCTTTCTTAGGGAAAAAAATAAAATCGTTTATGACCGTATGAATTATTATTATTTATTCAGAGGGAAGAAATGGCTATTGAATTTTTAACTAGAATCAGCTGGCTAAGCAACCTACAAGGACCAGGTATTTGGACATGACTTCCAGGTAGCTTCAGACAGGAAAGGTTCAAGCCTGTTCCCTCTGGGATCAATAAAACTACCAGAACTTGAGTGTGAGCTGGAGCTAGCACAGCCTGCAATGTTCCCCTGCATTCCCCTTCCCCTCTCTCTGGGGGAATCTACCAGAATGGCAATGCCCCACTCCAGCGATCCCTTTTCTCTCCTTTTTTTTTCCCCATCTCCTGTGGGTGCAACATGCTCATGTGAAACCCCGTCTCTGTCACCCCGTCATCCCTTCTGCTCCGAGCCCTTGCAGCCGGGGCTGCATTCCAGCGGCGTGATCTGAAACCGTATCCCTCTAAGTTCATGAAGAATTCGGCATGTGTGCGCGTGGACTTGTGAACTTTTACCTTTTACCTATCAGTAATGCAGCTCGCTTCACCCTTTCCTTCCCTTCAACTCACTAGGAGTAAGCGGTGGAGACCCGATCTGCACCATGTCATGGAAAGGTCTCAGGCACAGCGTCATGGCAGAATAGCTCCCTATCTACATGATTTCCTTGCTGTTTGCTCACCCTGGGCTGACACAGGGAATATTGGAGATTATGGCAGGGATCGCAAATGGATTTACAAATTAAGGCACATTTTGCTTTGGGTGAGCCTGGCAGCCCAGGCAGCGGCCAGCTAATGCAGCACCCCTGCAGGTGATGGTACCAGCAGAAGAGGACATGGGAGGCTTTCTCCAAGAGCGGTTTGAAGTCTCTTGGGTCAGTAGGGTTTGTGGTAGCCAGAGCTCAGGCTGAGCTTCTACGAGGAACATCCCTGGTGCTGGGCCCAGGGAATGTGTTCAACCCAGGGAGATGGAAGGACTCAATAATTTTTTGCAGGATTTCCTTCGTTGGGATAAATTACACACCAGCTCCGAGTCTGATGCTTTGAGAAGCGAGAACTGCAGGGCGTCCTGACTCACAGCCCTGCCTGCAAGACACAAGAGCCCATGTTTAGGGACTGTAACTTAGGGATGATGAAAACCCATTTTTTGCCAGTATTCCACTCACATTTCTTCTCTAAAAGCAGACTGTTGGGGTAGTGACAGGACCCTGAAGCACCTCCTTGAGCTGCCCTGTGCTTTTCCAAGCACACTTCTGTTTCCCTTCTCTTCAGTTCGCATCGCTGCAGCCCGTGGCTTAGTTAGCTGATGGCAGCGCGCTGGGCCACCCCAACCCCAGCTGTGCGGTCCCCACGATGTCCATAGCTCCCATGGGAAATCCCCATCAGACCTTCTTGTGGAGGCATGGTGGGACTGCAAACATTGAGGAACTCCCAGCAAAGCACTCGGGAGTAAATGGGCCATGGAGGTGGCAAAGGACATCTGCGTTTTGCAAACACAACATAGACCTGGGTGGCGCTGCGCATTGCTGCAAGCCATCCTGAGCTCCATCAAAGGCATCAGCTGCCGGGAGTTAACGCAGTAATGAATGATTCTGCCCAGGTCTTCAAGGAATGTGTCCAAAATAGTCTTCAGCTCAGGTCTTTCAAGCCTTTCAGCTAACACTATAGTTATTCCAGAAAGGACGTAAAGGATCGTGGACATAAATCCTACTATTTCTAATCTAAAAATCACTTCTGATTTTGCAAACCCTATTGCTGCTCATATATGTGTGATTTTTACGGAAGAGATGGCACGTGTGTCTGTACAAACACATGTATGATTACACTTTAGACTTTTTCTGAGCTACAAACTCAGATGCCAGCTTAATTTTACTTTCCCCCGTTTAATTACATGGATTTGGTTCCCGGGGAGGTCAGTCTGACTGCAACGGTTACAGCCAGACATATCGCAATGTCAAGCTTTCCCACGCAGCGCTCTGCCAATGTCTCCCAGCCATGACCTTGAAACACCCTCTGCCATTCCAAGCCCTCGGTGAAAGCTGAAAAATGTGCTGACGCTGCAATCCCTGCCATACGCAGATACGCAATATTCGGGGACATTTCAGAACAAGCTCCAGGTGCCGAGCGAGAGCCGCGAGAGCCGGGTGCTGTGACAACGTGCTTTGTCACTGTGTTGTCATTTACACGCTAACGACGCTGAAATCTCTATTATAATCTACAGTGGATTGGTTCAATCTCAGGCCCTTAATTCTGGTACTTCTTGATTCACCGAGAAGTAGAAGGGCTGCAGGGTGACTCCAGCGATTTGGGAACTCGTGCTGTTATCTCTTGTTGGTCCTTCAGAAGCGCGTTTGCAATCTCAGGGTCCAACTGGAAACATTTGTCAGTGCCCCTTACATAATACTGGGTTTTATGGAAAAACTGAACCCTCCAGTACATGCAGAGGAAATTCCAGAGCGAGCTTACTGACAGACATGTCTTGGAAGTTAGCTAGTTATTTTGGCAGAGACCCAGGATTTTTATTTTTTTTTTTTTTTTACTTCTTCCCCACCACCCTTTAAGAAAAATAAGGAGGAGAAAATGTCTTTGGAGCAGAGGGTCTTGAAACCCAGGAAACCCCACTGGTGCTTCGCTTTCAACTCTCCTGAGGGTATTTGTTGTGCGTTAAGATGGTGCACGCAGAAAAAAATGCCATTTGTGAGACAGAAAGCTGCTGGTGAGAGAAACCTCTAGAATAGCAAGCCTGGCTCTTTGGTGTTCAATGTATGAAAACTCTGTGGCTCCTTTGATTGAATCTGCTAACTGCTAGAACATTGCAAACTGGCTGATAAGTCCTCAGCAGAAGTGGGCTACAGCAGCTTAGTGTGTGTTTTAAGGAAGGCAGAGATCTGATCCTGCCGTGCAAGAGACGGAGCTGCAGAGCCTGTGACCAAAAAGCGTTTCACCTGGTGTTTAACCCAGAAGCTGAATCGCCGCAGGAATGAAGTGCCAAGAGCTCTGGGAAACTGAGTCAGCACTAGTTACAGGCAAAATGTCCACTAAATCCCTGTGGATGCATGTCCAGTGGGGCTGTGAACAAAACCAGAAAAAAAAAGATGTTTTTTAAGCTGGAGTGGAAGAAAGCCGTGTCTGTGTTAAGGCTTTACATCAAAAGCACTTTTTTTTTTCTGGTATCTTGGAGAATAACCTAAATTCCTTTATCTGTAGGTGCTTTTCACGGTGATGTCCCTAAAACTCTGGTTTGAAAGAGCCTTTGAATTCCTGTGGACTTTGATCAGGCACGCAGCTGCCCTGTAAAACATGAATGAGCCGTGCCTCGCAGCCTCACCTTCCCAAAACGCTCGCTAATTCGGGTATCCTCATCTTCCAGGTCAGGGAAGTGTGTGCCTGAAACCTGAATGCGCCGTAGGTACAGCTGAAAGGGACGTTTTCATCCTTTCCTGTTCTCATCACTCTTCTCACCTTAACCAGGAAGGGTGAAAGCAGCTCCGTGCATGTGTGTCCCCGACGATGCCTGAGATGACACTGCTGTGGCTGACACCCCTCCGGTCCTGGCGCTGGGCGTCGAACAATGACATTGTGCATGAAGAGGGATGGGGGGGGGCACCAAATACCGGAGAAAGCGCACAAGGCTTTTTTCATAGTTTTCTTGCTCCCCCACTCCAGTCCCGGTCTGTGGCTTTTCTGAGTCATCTTGTAAATACCAGTCTCCTCAGCAAGCAGGACCAACAAAAAGGAGGGGGAGAAAAAAAAAAAAGAGAAAAAAGGGAGAAACGGAGAAAAACGAACCCCTCCTCCTGCTTCCCACCAACGCCCCTCACATTTGTTATTGCATAGGATCTTCCTGGCTAGACTTGACCTGCAAACAGTGGTCACCAGTGAACCATCAAAGGCCTTTCACATCTCCAGCAGCTGCAGGGAGGGTTCCTGTAAGCGCTCCTATCACTTTGACACCTCCAAAGCAGACAACGCCAATTGTGCGCTGTCACGGGCTGTGTTTCAGGGACCACCTTCAATGCTTTGGCTCCAAAGAGCTGCTTTTTTCCAATTCATTGACACAGGGGGATATATATCTAAAAACTTGGCTGCAGCAGTGAGTGCATGCCTTGAGGATTACATAGCAAGTGAACTTTGTCAGTGTAAGCCCTAGTCAATAGGAGGAATTAAGTAGAAAGACCTCTATTGTTCCAGCCAGCCTTCTGAAGGCACTGATTGGCAGTAAAATGTCTTAAGTGACAGATGTAAAGTAAATATTACCTACGCCAAGTCTCTATATTACTTTGATTACCCACCATCAATCAATTTGTTCTTTGCCTTGTAACAATAGCAGCTGCTGTTATACTTTAGACCCCTCTGATGAAGCCTGAAGTATAATTGATTAACAAACTGAAAAGAAAGGTTACACAAATGACAGCAAAATCTATCTCAGAAGAAAAATGAGAGTATTGTCTCTGTGCACACGCATGTGCCTTAACTACCTTGCCTATTAGAATGATATACGGTCAATAAAATATATATATACATATATCCACACCCGCACATGCACACACATACACGCATGCACACACATACACGCATGCACACACATATATCCCTTTAAGCCGGCCAACTGCCTCATTAAACGTTAGGTCAGTATTTGTAATATCCCCACGGCTTTTACAATGGCAAAATGTCAGGAGGTACAAGGAAAACGGCAGCACTGAGGTACCTTGTGAATGAAAGCAGAAACGGAGGTGAGGACAGTATACAAGCAGAAGATAGCCGGTGCATTCGCTGCACAGCGCAGCTACCAGCATTAAGAGTGTTTCTTGCTTCCAGGGGTTACTTGGGACCCAGTGCGACATCCCTTTTCGCCTTCATTTGTTCTAACGTAGACGGATGCTCATGGCATTGAAGGTCCTGTTGTATTACTTACCTGATAGGAGAGGGCAAAGAATTTTCAGCTCCCTCAAGGTGAAGGAACACAATTGTTTTGGAATTGCTGAGTTCACACATTCACTTGAGGTGTTTCTCGAGGTGGCCCCGTTGTGGCCATGCTCAGGTACAGTGGGAAATATTCCACGGCACACTGCTTTAGCAGAGATTCCCCAATGCCTCTAGCCCTAAACCTTCTTCCCACTAAAAATGACATCAAATTTAGGGCTCAAGGAAAGCTGCCATGCGCAGAGATGTAAGAATGGCCACACAGGATCATGTTCTCTTCCTCTGACAGGACCGTTAATAGGCACCATGGGAAATACCACCAAAAAAAAAAGGAAAGCTAAGAGTAGTGTCTTGAATATTCTCCCAGTTTATGGCTAGTACCAGTGCAGGGATTTCCTCATCTGGAGGTTGCATGTGTGTCATTGCTATTCATGGTCACTGATGGATACATCCCATGGGGATTCCTCTAAACTCTTTTTCAAGCCATGCCTACTCACCGATATCCCGTGGCAATGAGCGGCACATGGTGTGAACAAAACTACTTTCTGGATTTGCGCTTAAGCCCTGTTATCTGCTAATGTCACTGCGTGCCCCGAGGTCAGCACCACCCCATGGGGTTCCCATGCTGCTCCAAGGGCGACTCTGCAGCTCCTCCGGTGACCCAGCGGTGGGTCAGCTGCCTTCTCCTGGGGGTACACAAGGCTCTGGGCCATCGTTTGGACTACCTGTAAAAGTATGTGACAGAGAGCTGTAACTTTGAAATATAAGGACAGAAAGGTAGAAGCAGCTGTTTTGAAGGGCTGCTCCATCTCAGAAACCTCTCTGCAATGAGAGGAAGCCCACCATGCTCTGTCAATAGCTGGCACTGGCTAGTTTTTGACCCCATGTTTACGGTGTGTTGCACCACTCTATCACCCTGTGGATCATGACAATAATTCCTTGCTTAATAATACTGAAAATGAGGTATATTTGAGGATTCACTTCACATTTCAGGTCCCTCTCACGGGTTGGTTTGGGATGAACCTTTGCATACAGTGGAAACAAATTTACACGACAGTGGTTTTGTACATCTTCTCAGCCCTAGCAGTCTTGGTTCGGCATGTGCATATAATGGAGACAAAGCCTCTCATACGCAATTGTGTTCTTGCTCTTTTCTCAGTCTCTGTGTTTGTGGGGGTCATGCAAGTGCCTTTGATAAATAGGTTTCCTAATTTTCCCTAATAGATGGGGGACCGGGCCAGTGGCAGGCTGAGGAGACAACAGAATAAGAGAAAGATAAATTTGGGAATGCTAAAACATCAAAGAGGAGGAGAAAGCAAGTGTGCGAGAGCCATTTGGAAACAGGATTAGATGCCATTTTACAGGTCATGATCACCCTTTGTGCATGGGTCCCCATGAGGACTTTCCTGTTAACAAGATGAATCTTCATGGTCCTTTCTGTCCTTAAACCACAAATTTTTCCATAAAGGTCCAAAGGTTCAGGAGAGCTGTAGAAAAAAACATCTCTACATCGCAATGTGATTCGTGCAATGAGGGAAGTGACCATACACGGTGGGGGAAAGGACTCCAGATAATATCCTATGAACCTATAGCACACGGTGACTCCTTGGCTTTCTCACTGAGAGGAGGTAATGTTGGAAATGGCACAAAAATCGGGCTTCCCGTGTGACTTTACACAAGGGCACCCTCACTGGCATTCATGCTAAGACAGTTTTAGTAGCTTTAATGCTGCTGCTCCACCACTAGTAACTGCCTGGTTACTATATTGGTTCATAGATGACAAATCTAGCTACAGAATTAGCTGGAGCGTCTGATACGTGTATTTTTGGAATCACTTTTATGGTAAAATCATTAAGGCCACCCACCAACCAACATATGATCTCCCTATTGGCTTGGCTTTGATTAGAGGTATTACCAATAAGCTGCTAAACATTTTCCTGAAAATAGCTATTGTTCAGTGGCCTTCAGCAGCAGATGGCCACAGCAGCAAGCGCTTTATTTATGGCTGCTGTGTGGTAGTTCTGCTTAGTTAACTTGTTGAAAACTTATTTTCCAGGCAAACCGGCAGCCCAAACGGCTATAGAAATGGGTGATTAGGTGGCCTCAGCCTTGCTTGCTGGCAAATGGCTTTACTGCTGCCTAGTTTGCATAGGTGGCAACCCGGAGAGATGTGAAGTGCAAAAAGAAATAAATCACTGAACAGCTTTATTATCAGCGGATGGATTTCTTCTTGCCGTTTTGTGGGTGGCTGCATTTTTCCTATGGCCCATGTACCCAACGCGAGTTAGGAGAGGGAGGTAACATGACAGTTTTCATCAAAGTTTAGACAGACTTCCTTCTGAAATAGACTCTCTAGGGGACGGCCCTGTACAGTGAAAAACGGCTGCGAGTTCATATAAATAAAAGGGCAGTGTGCCAGAGCAAACAGAGTCGAACAGCTCTGCCTGCGACAAGAAATTCTGCCCCCCATTCCTGTCGTTCTCCTACCTAGAAGCCAAAATCTGGTTTTGCTCTGGCAAACGCCAGAACTGAGCTTGGTGAACACGCTTCGCTGCATCCAAAGATGCAAAGACCCATCTCTGCACCACAGAAATAAGGGTGCACTCAGGCTGGATGTCGTCTTTTCCCTTTCCTCCTGCTGAAAAGTGAATGGCTCAGGAAAGATATTTCACTACATCACACGTGGTATTTTCCTTAGCTGCTTCTGTATGAAAACTTCTGACAAAGGAGAAGGACAAATCCCAGCTGTAACGCTGCTCCATGCTTTGTCCTTGGGAATTTTTTTGCCATCACATGAAGATGTTGGAGGTGACCCAGTAAGAAATACATCTGAATTGCAAAATTGGAAGGTAAAGACTAATTTTTTGTCTGCATTCTCACACTACCTGACACAATGGTGTCTGTGGTCATGCCTGAGGCTTCTAGCATGTATTGGGATACCGAAAACATAATTAACAGCAATAGCCTGATTTGCTGATATGGAGCACTAAATCACTCATGCACACACTTCTGATGAGGAGTGTGTGGAAGAGCTTTAGTTTTCAAGATGTAAGGTCAGAATTAGTGCTGCTTGGAAAGGTATTGCAGTCACAACTGCTCAGGAAAACTTTAGCACCTTCCCAAATCCAAGGAAAATAATGAATTCCTACGAGGGCTCAGCCCAAGCAGACGTTGGGCGTGAGCAGGAAACTGATTTTTGAAATTATAATCAGATTCAGGCTGAGACCTATCTCTGCTTCCCATAGTTGTAAAATGAAACAACTCCTATGGTTTACATTTGGCTGCTCATGTAGCATGGGACCATGGTGGTCATCTGTGGACACCTTATGGGGGACACTGGTTATAGACCAAAATGGAAACAAGACCCAGTCCAGTGACAGATTCAGAATGAACTCCTACACACTAAAGACCTAATACACCAAAGCAAAACTTAATTGTTGTTTTGCCCTATTCACAAATCTTCATGGAGTAATCCCAGCATTTATTTAGAGTCTAAACACTAGGGCACCTGGCTGGAACACCAGAGTCACATCTTACATTCTAGTATATTGGGTGATTAGGGAGGATTTTTCTTCTTTTTTTCCTCTTCATGCCATTATGATGAGATGGATGCAGTCACAGCAAATGGAAGCAACTGGAGGCCAGCCACAGTAGAAGTGGCTGTAGTCAGTAGTCAGAAGAGCGGGCTCAGCATCGTGTCCCTGCCTGGCTCAATGGATGGTGTGGGGTGTGCTATTTCAAATCAGCTGGGAAGTGAGGAGGGTTTTGAGAAAACGACTTTGAAAAATTGCAGATTTTGTAGTTGTGGGCAAGTGAGCTACCAGGTTTTGACTGTAACTCCATTACATTGTGGCATGTATCATTTCTCAGCCTTCATTTTGCCAGATAACAATCTGTTGATCTAATTTTATGTTATAACCCTTCGTTATACCTAAATATATCAAGAACATGGACCTCAGCATTCCAGAGTCATAACTCATGTCAAGCTAACCAAAGTAAGCATATTTAGCTTCTGGTGGCCCACAATCTATCTCAAAGGTCACCGCAATCTCCAGGGTCTGAGGAAATCCACAATTGCTGCAATGTCTGTTTTCTTTGAAATACAAAAAAAATCCTCTTCTCCCGAAAACAAGGTTGGGGGGGGGTGGTGTTTGTTGTTTTTTTTTTAATCTTTTGGGGTTTTTTCCTCAGTCCAGGTGATCTGTAATCCCAGCTCTTTGGGGGAAAGTAAGAACAAACAGAAGAATAAGTATCAGATAAGTCAAGCAACCCGGTCTTCATTAAGCAAACATAGTCCGCCAAGTTCCTCTGGTTGTATCTGCTCCATGAAGGGGCTGAAATTCAGAACAGCAGACTGGAAATGAAACACGAGCTGTAAATTTACTTTCGGTGCCAATCAAGGAAATTAATACAACTTGGCTTGTCAAGATTCTGTGTGTTAATGGCAACATGAAAATAAAAATGTGAGCATGGACCAGAGATTGCTTGTTTTTCTGAAAAAAAAACACCTAAACTAGAATAAAGAAATAGAAAAGAAAAGAGACTGTCCTCAAAATATGGTGCTGATTAAAGGTTCTCGTGTGAGCTCCTCAAGAGAGTGTGTAAGCAGAAGGGTAAAGGGTGTTTGTGCTTCACAAGGAAAATATTTAGACCTTGTACATAACCATAGCTGAGAAAAATTGTTAAAGGTTTAAATAGCGTGACTACATGAATTAGACTGATGGCTCTTCTGGTGGGTGAAGGAGGCCTTTGGTGGAGCAAACCTAGGACTGCAGCAGATGCAGTGCAGCAGCAGAGAGCTGTGCAAAGCATGCAGCTCTGTAAAACAGAGCCGTTCCAGTGCAAGGGGAGTATAAAACTCTGCCTGTGTAGCAAAGTCGTATGTCACTGGGAGTCATCAGTGTTTTTGCCTGTCTTTATAGCAAATTAGAAAAATGGTTCTTCTTCCTCTCACTGAGGAGGTTAGCTACTTCTTTAGCATATGCTCATACATTTTTTCCTTCCAGATGAACAACTTCATTACGGCTCTGTCTCTAAAATGAAGAACTGTGGTAGGAAGAGAGATGTAAAATAAATATTATAGGTAAATGTAAAGGGGGAAGTATGTAAACATGTAAATGATCGGGCAGCAGCAGCATCTTCCTGCAACACTGCCATTGTTCACCAGCTCTTCTGCTTCGCTCCCCACTATGGCTGGGGCAGTGGCTGAGGAAGATGAGAGCACCTCCAGTGCTAAGGCAAAACCAGAGAGTGTCAGAGGGGAACCTGAAGCATAAGACCCCCTGTTTGTTAAGCAGGAGAAATGTGGATATGAGCAAGGTAGGTTTCTGTTCAAATTATATTGGAGGTGAAGAAAGGATTGCCTCCTGTCTCTTGCAGAGAGGACTGCCCAGTCGTGTAGCCCGTCACGATGCTGCCAATTCTATAGAAGAACTGGAAGTACATAGGGGAGGCAAAGAGCTTTTAAAGCACTTCAAGTCAAAGAATGATGGAAAGGGAGTTGAGATTCGTTTCCCAGCCCTGCGACTGCATCATAGTTCACACTTGACCCTCATTGATGTAGTTGGAGGAGTATTAATCACCACCACTTTGCATCAAGGACTAACCCAAAGGTTTCCCTTGAATCAACTTCTCTGAATGCTAATATGCCTGCTGCAGATGCTACTTGAATAGCAACCCTTGGCAGAAAGACAAGGGACACTGTAAGGGTCATTGAGACCTCATACAGCAAGAACTAAACTTGCCAGAGCACCTCCATAAAGTTTTTTTAAATGGTGGTCACACAACAAGTCTTTGGTAGGGCCATGTCATGGGTTGACCACTGCCCTAGTTGAATACCCCAGTCAGCTGGAGTAGCTCAGTCTGCTTTAGCAGCTGGACCACTTGGTCACTTCTCTTCACTGCTCCACTGGAACAGATTCCTCCCTCCCACAGAGTCCATTTTTCTTGTGATTTCCTACCATAAACCAGTCAAACCTTGTTCTGTATTAGGTTAAGCAAAGCAGCCACACTAAAAAGATGTAGAAATGAGTGACATATTACATATATAGGAATGTATACTATAAAAAGCCTCAAATGGACCAAGATTTTCATTAAATAAGAAAGTTACACAATTTAACGGTCTGGCAGTCTCCACCTGCTGCCTTGCGCTGCAAGTTGTCCTTCTGAGGTTTAGTCATGGATGAAAGTGTGGAGCAGGAGTGAGGGAGCAGGAGTGGGGGAGAGAGAACCCAGCCCCTGCTATCCTCAGGCAAAAGGTTGTGTGCGATGCAATCACCAAATTTTGATGATGTTGTTTCAAAAATCTTCAGTCACCCCCTGCTCCTTCCCATTTCCATTCTGCAGGATACCCTGTTGGAAGCAGTCCCTTTTTCTAAGTAGTAACGTCAGGATTTAATCTTTTCAAGTCATGGCTGAAATGAAAAAAAGAAGGATGAAAAAAAAAGAAACAAGCCAACAGTTACAAGTATTGAGTTTAGGAATGAGAGAGAGACAGATGCCAAGACATGATGAAAAAATTCTGTTTCTTCTGCCCGCTGCTTGTACCAAGACTCATGCTTCTCCAAGAGTGGAACTGAAGCTAATTAAAACAGGTTTCAAACATCAACTTCATAGCTAAGCTTTGCATGAGGAGACATGAAGATAGCATGAGGCAGAGCACCTGTGCTAAGTATCAAACTCTACCTTTGAGCTATTGCCAGCAAAGTCACTGGGAGTCTGCACTGATGGAGAGCCGGATCCAGCCCCACCTCATCCCAGGAAACTCAGTGTATGCACGCTGCTCACAGAATCTCTTGCACCATGGTGGACACAGGAATGACTTCAAAAAGGATCTTTCTGAGGCAGTAACTTGGGCATTTGCGCAAAGGATCCATCCAGATCCATGTGTTAATGTTCAAACTCGAGTAAAAGAGCTCAGCAAGGTCCCCTCCCGAGTCTGCTTTTCACGTGGCCCGATTCTTGTCAGTTTGTCATCCTTGTTAGGAAAACATTTCTCATCATTCCAAAGACACTTGAGTGAATAGGTTAACAGGAATCAAGGATTACAGAGACATCTGGATTTACAAAGCCTCAAACCCTTCAACTTCAGCCTTGGCAGAAAGCGAAGGTCCACTGGGAAGGATAGTTTGTAGATTGATTGCAGAGCCCGGAGTCACAGCGCCAAGACCCAATGCTGTGTCTTGAATGTGTAAAGAATATTGTACAAGCGTTTGAGCGGTCAGCGTGCCTGTGTCCTGAACAACTTGTCAGAAAGCTGCTATTTAATTTACGTCACACACACGTGACGTAAAATGAAGCATGCCAAAATGTTTTCAAATCTCCAATGTGCTCCAAAGGAGATGTTCGGGAGACTTGTTTAACTCGTGTTTTGTACCTGTCCCTTTGCCTCTCGGATGGGAAACAAAGACAGTCTAAGTGCTAAGGATGAAAGGCAAAGAGCAATCCCATCTAAATTGTTTTCAGTTGATGTGTGGTGTTTTTTAATTTTCTGTGCTAGCTTAAACAGTTCCCAGAAGAGCTATGCAAATGTAATGGCTAATTTGACAAGCTTGAATGAGTCATCTTTCAAAACCATTATTGTACAAAACGTAACATGGCTTGGAACTGTCTCCCGTCCGTGTAAAGTGATATTGCTTCTTTTTGCCCTTTTCTTCAATCAAAGGCAGATGCAAACGTCGATGTTTCTCTGCCTGTACAAATGCACACACGCAAGAATACCTCCTCTTTACACGCTGGGGTTTGCAGCTGGAGCTACAGACTCTTTGCAGACAGTGATTCATAGGTAAAGACCCATTCAGGGTTCTCTTCCAAGGCCATCTTTTCAAGGAAATAACTGTACATGAAAAGCACACAATTTATTTTTCAGTGTATTTTGCCATTAGTACAAAAATAAATTGTGGCATATAAGCAGACCGGGTTGGAGAACAGGTGGTGCTAAAGCAGCCAGTTAAACCTACTCCATACTAAGAGGCATTTCATTGCTGCCAACCTGTGACGAGTCCAACGCTACATTAGTGTTGTGTAGCTTTTGGATCTCCAAAAGGAAGCGTGTAGCAAATTCCTCATGAGCTGAATGGAATAAGAGCGAAAAGGAGGAAGTGCTGAGTGTTTGGTAGAGGAATACCACTTGTCCCAAGCATAAAAAGAGAAGTCCACATGGTGAAGGAAAAGTGTACTTGCGCCTTTGAATGTCAAAGGAAAAAGTCATAAGGCAGTGAGGCGGTGGACTTCTGAACATTTCAGTGTAAACCAAAATTCTGGCTTGCACATTGCCCCTGCCAGATGTTTAGGGAGTCTAAATAAGTAGAGCAAGAAGTGTGAATTCATAGAGCTGCTTCAAAGACAACTTTAAGGTTGCAGGTGCTGTCAGAGCGGTTGCAAAGACAGAGGGCCCTGAGGAAGAGGAGTTGCAAAGAGGTGAGCTTTATTGTGTGTTTTATTGACCAAGACCTCAAAAGTGCTGGTTCGAAAATATCAAGTTGAACTTGATGAGCAGCTGCTAAATGGGAGGAACAAATAAAGAAGGAAAAGGAGGACAAGAGTAGATTGGGACATTTGTCTAGAACAAGAGGAGGCTTTGTGACCAGGTAGTTCTTTTAGGTAGGAAGCATTTGGAGAAAGATAAAGACACAAGCACCAAGGTCTTACCAAGCATGGTAATAAAGGATGCTACATAAGTGATCTTAGAAATCCTGGAGAACCAGAAGAGACTGAAGAATTGCATGAACAATTCCAAGAGAAACAAGGCAAAGAGGAGGTCAAGAGTGTGGACGAAAGGAAGTGCCAGTGGTAGAATGGGCACAACAAGGAAACATCTCCAGAGTGAAAGCAGAGCCAAGGCTGCAGAATACAAATATTATCTGTATGGACAGTTAGCCACAAACATAGCAACCAGGGTATATCTGAGATACCAAAAAATGTACCCACTGCTCTTACCTCACCATGCCTTGCTGCCCAAGAAAGGCAGTTTTCCACCACAAGATACCAGTCAGACCTGGTTGTTATTCTTCAACATCTGGAAATCCCAATGAGTGGTACTCGAGGGGTTAATCTGTCCTTATGCTTTGCAACTGGATTAGTCAGCTCAGTTTATTCTTGTCCCCATACCCCCTCAGTGGTACCGTAGTGTGTTTATAAAAATAGCAAACAAATCATTTGACAGCAAGAGTTGGAAGTAAAAATTAAAAAATGCCATACTTTCCCTATTAAATTTTGATAGCCTCCCAAAGGCTTTCACTATATTGCACACGTCCAAGCTCTACCGCAGAATAATTGAATCATAAAGACTAATACCATGTGTCTTTCGAGCGCGTACGCGAGGCGGGGAGTGCTGTGGGCGGGTGTGAGAGTACGGGAGGACATGGCATGGTTATCTTCGAATTTCTCCAAGTGGATGCGAAAGCAATACATGCCACTTGCAGCCCAAGGGGCATCTCGTCTCCAAGAAGGGAGCTCAGCTACAGGTTTAAAAATTTTTAAAAACATGAGTGTTTCCTTTGCATGGCTCAGATATTTTAGCCCTTCCTAACAGCCAGCAAAACAATCAGTTCTTTGCAGGCTATTTATGGGAGTACTCTCAGGGAAGGTGAGCTGGCATGTGGTAGCTGCACTACATCCGTGGGAGAATGTAGATGAATCTATAAACTGCCCAGGGCTGTCCTCCAATATTTCATTTTTTTTGAGATGCTGGTCTGAACTGAGTTTCAGACACTGGAAATCGGTACATGTCTGAGCTCAGTCAACAGATGCAAGTTCCCAGATCTGTAGGGAAAAATTGGCTGGATTCAAGTATTTTTAGGCCTGGGCTTATGTATGGGTCCTGTACAGAAGCAAAAAGTAGAAAATAACAACGGCAAGGTTGTAAGAAGCTGCTATAGTTGGGTATAGCAATGCTGATGCCAGCGCAGTGACACCAGTGGGAAACCCACGAGAGAAAGAGCCTTCCACAGAGATCTTCCACTGATGAACTGCAAAGCTCACTCACCCTCTTAGATGAACTTGTTGGCTCTGTAAAGGATGATAAATAAGAGAAAAGAAAAGTAAGAAAACATTAGCAGTTACGTTACAGTCAAGAGGTTCATGTTCCACAAGTCCAAGTTCTGTAGGTTCAAAGCCAACATGAGGAGCGGGACTTCCCTTCCCTTAGACCCCTAATAAAGCAAACCTCTACAAATATCTCCAGCTGATCCTGCTTTGAACTTTCCCTAAAGAAGGAGGAGGACGTCATTTTGACAGGCAATGTAAAAGCTCTTCACATTAGAAAGTCTGAGGGAAGCTTTGGCTTTGGTCTAAAAGCTTCGGTGCTTTATTCCAGAGATGACAACACCCAAATACAATGTGTTTGCAATAGCAACACTGCTGGTTAACAGGACAACCAAACTCTCTCTCGAGCTGACCTTTTTGCACTGATTTCACTGAGCTAAGAACATGGAGCAACAAACTAATCTGTCTGAATATCTCTTTTTTTATATATAATTCTCAACAGATCCAAAACCCCGCAGAATTTTTTTTCATGTGCCTTATGGACTTTATGATAATTTCAAACAAATTTCACCTGTAACCACACACTGCTTGAGGTTGTAAGTGTTGGATGTTCCATTTTATACAGGGTTAAGCTTTTTCTACTAAAGCATTTAACCCTATTGAATGCCGAAATGTAACCTAAACACCACTAGCTTTTACAAAAGCGTGAGTGCACTTAACCGATTTAATTTCGGCATTTGTTATCACGAAGTACAAATAATTATAGCTTTGACCTTTTGGTTAGGGGTCAAGCTATAAGTGTAAGAGGTAAACAGAATAAATAAATACATGTAAAATGCAGTCCACCTGCTCTGAAAAGAGTAAGTATTTTCTGCATTTCCAAACCAGTTACAAGAGAGTTAGCTGAACACTCATGCACTTCATAGAGTCACTGGTTTTAGTTACTAGAATAATAATGCAGGGACTGTAAATAGGGTTTATGACTTTTTATGAGAAAGCCATGTGATGCTTTTACAACTCTCACAAGTAATAAATGTCTACATCAATTTGATTGTTTTATGTGGGTTTTCTTCTTGCTTTACACCATGGAATGGGTTGAACTTCACTGGAAGTCCACTTGAAATTCTGACATTTCAAAATTTGGTGTAGCGCCAAATCAGAAAAAAAAACTTTTGAAAACCACGTTTTCTCTTCAACCGCATTAGAAAAAATATTTGGGAGGAATTAAAATAGCCTGTTCTGATAAAAATAATCAGAACAAAATACCCTCCTTTTTAACATACATTATTCAAAGCATAAAATTAAATCACTTTTGTTATGAAAAGACAGTTAGTACAAAAAAATCAAGCCATTTCACTCCAACAAGATCCAAACACAACACTTCAACCTAGTCAAACCTATTCTTTTTCAAAAAAACTGAAACAAAACTTCATTGACAACAACGTATTCTG
The DNA here is from genome assembly GCA_013399095.1 of Psophia crepitans. Lineage (NCBI taxonomy): Eukaryota > Metazoa > Chordata > Aves > Gruiformes > Psophiidae > Psophia > Psophia crepitans. The sequence goes on from VWZZ01000600.1 coordinate 607,451, forward strand.
ATCAGAAGTCTTGATTTCAACTGGATGGCATTTTCCATTGAAAAATTGCCAGGGAAAGGTTTTTCCTGCTAGCTCTAATCTGATGTTATCATGTACAGCAGCACTTGGAGCTAAAAATTACAGCACGTTTTGAGGTCTCCCAAAACAGATTTTCTGCGACTCCAGCAGCACTGCTGGGCTTTGCCAGCTGTGAGGTAAAGTGCTACGCAATGGAAACTATCCATCAGCGGCCAAGGTGCTCTTAGAGATGGTTAATTAGTTGGTGAACGTCACTTTACAGAGCACTGGCATCAGGTTAGTCCCACCATGGAGGGAAGCTTTCCAGATGGGTCCATGATTTGTTCCACAGGAGTAGATAATCTGTGGATACTCTCTTTTAAGACCCCTAACATGCAACTTGCAGTCCCCACTGCCTTTTCCCATGCTGTATCCCAGGAACCTTCTAAAAAAGAAGTGGGAAATGGGAGCACAGCCTTTGGAACCAGGGACACAACTTCTCTGTTTCCTCCCACTTGGTGAAGTCCATTAGCTCTGCTACCAATAGGGCACTATGTGCATGGATGATGACTGATCCTAGAAAAGTTTTACTACTCGTTGTTAGAAACTGTGCAACTAACTGCCTTGCGTCAGTGCTCTGCAGCTTTGAACAGGCTGACCGTAAAGGGACTTCACCTCTACATTGCAACTCATTAAAACTGGTGGAGAGCCTACAGTCATGCAGACAGACACATGTACAGAAAACTTACCAGGGTCTATACAAAAAGATATTGTTTTGGTTATACAAGGAAAAGTGGTATCAAAGTTGGGTTTATACTTTGGACCAAGACCAGTAGGGTATTTGGTGGTCCTTATCTCCTATAGAATTATAACATCATATCACTCATCACTAGATACCTCTCTTTGGGAAGGAGGCACAGCTGGTTTTCTAAGCAAACTATTGTATTGCTGAGAAAAAGTCCAGGAGTTTACAAACCTCTGCATACCTTTGAGTACTCACGGCAAGCACTCTCAGCAGCGTTACTCCTGGGGCAGGTCTTGTTTCGTGCATTAATCTGAGTCCACATGATGCCAGGTTTGAGACAAGAGTTTATTACTCCAGCTTGAAGCCTCTTCCTACAGAAATTAAACTCATTCATGCACACAAGGTTCTGGAGTCGGTATTTGCCTTTTGAATTCATGGTTTTCTGTGCGAAGGGTGTTAGATGAGGTGACCCTTTGGTGCTGGCACAGCTCACTTGGCCTCACGTTGAACCTGCTGCTCCACAACATCCTTCATTCTCCTCAAACACAGAAGGATGCTTGGAGGACACAGCAACTGCCCTCAGTCGCTTGATGGAGCAACTATCCAGAAGATATCCTTGGTCAACTGTGGCAGCCCCAGGTGACCTGTAGGATCCCACACTTTCATTAGAATCTCAGCTATTCCTTGAGCCAAAGCTCTTAAGATGCCATGAAAAGCAGCGAAGGATTACGGGTGAAGACGAGCATTGTGGGTGGGAGAGAAATAGCACAAAACAAATGGAAAAAACTGTCAAAACAGTCATAGACTCCCTGATAATTAAGCTGGGGGGGAGGATCAATTTGCAGATAGTGTCTCTTTCTCGCCTCACTTCTCCCTACAAGAAAATAAATGACGAACTGAAAAGGAGCGTGAGCGAGAGAGTAAGTTTTGGAGAGAGTACCCAAGAGTTTTATTACAAGCCTGTTCCTCATTAAAGCCTTAGCAGCCTCACACACAAAAGCTAATTACTGTTTTTATGTCATGTTATTTTGATTCATATTTCCTGTCTGGAAAACAGACGGGAGTTTTGGGCACCCAGCCAAAGCGAGGGCCATGATATAGCGCAAGCGGGAACCTGCCCCAGCCGTGGAACAGAGGAGACAAGAGCCTTATTTTTTTAATTTTTTGTTTTGTTTTGTTTTGTTTTGTTTTGAGGAGGAAATGGGAACTTTCCATGTAGGCGTAGTTTGCTCCCAAAAAATTGTTGTTCTCCAGGGGTAGTGGAAAGAAAGTGATGTCCCACTGCTCGTTTCTGGTCAGGAAGTGTCCCTGCAGACAGGGATGTGTGGCTTTTCAGTCCTGGTCACGTCTGGTGTTACCCACGCTTGGATAAAAGGGAAAGTGATAACTGCACAACCTGTGCAGTTTTTAGAAAATAAATGAGTTCTCTGAGGACCAAAACGCTATTCTTGTCCCTCTTATCAACACACGGAGACCATGCGGTGCTCTCTGCAGGGCTGGAAGGGGGAAAACCAAAAACAAGCGGCCACTGCTGCTGCCCTGGGTTTCCATGAGGTGGCAGCAAGGAAAAAAAAAAAAAAGCTACTGTGATTTGCTTCTCTCCTCCAAAAGAAATTTGTCCAACAATATTTTCTGCCTACATACAGTAAATATTCCACCCTTATTTATATTCTCATTTCAATAGCATCCAAGTACTTCACAAGCAGACCTGAAGCCAACCTCAGCTCTTTCCCTGCCTTCGGGAACAGAGCAGAGTTAATTTGCAATCTGGGAGAGAAGGAACAGACGATATGGGTTGTCCAAGGCCAGATCATTTTGCTTTCCATCCTATCAGTACGAAAACCATCTCAGCCTCAGCAGTGGATCTCTTTTCCTCCAATATAGTATTCCAGATAAATGCAAGGTACTGTGCATACTTTTAGAGCTCCAAATTTTAGCAGAGAAATGGTGATGGCTAGGACGTTACTGGTTGGAGCTATTACAGGTATCTGCTATAAATGGGTGACAATAAAAAATCTTCTATACAAATGAAAAGATGCTATATAACTCATAATCTTTCTATTGCCAAATGTCACCTCCATTTCTGTTTATTTTCTGCATAGTTCTTGCTTAAGTTAAATAATTAATTACTCTTACTAAGTTAAAAAAATAGTTTAAAAGTATTATTAAAAACTCATGGAGTTTTAACTAGAGAAATCACTAGAAAGCTTTATTTTTTCTCACCTGAGAAGCAGAACTCTAACTTCAACTTCTAGGTTCAACTAGATTTGTATGTATCCTTCACCACCTATTGCCTTGAAGGATATATGGCTTGGAAACTCATCCCTTAGGCTGGTGATGAAGAGCAGGCATATAAGCAAGTTCTCTTTAAAAAATGTATTTATGGTGAGATTTTTTCATGTTTTTTGGGGTTTTTTTGTTTTGTTTTGTTTTCCTGCTCATGCTGCTAATAACACTGTATGTAATAAACTCATTCAGACTACAGAAAGCACATTACAATGCCTGAGGCAGAAGTGAGCTTCGCTCAGCAGACTAACACTAGATGGAAGATCAGGAAAAATTCCAGAAAAACTCATCATAAAATAACTTGCATCTTCCCAGAGTCTCCTACCGCTGCTTCCTAGCCTGTCCTAGCAGTGGTGACTAATGGCATCCGGGGCTTTTTGACCGGTCAGTTGTGTTGCCCTCTTATTGCCATTGCATGGCTCAGTGCTGCTGCCAAATTTCTGCTCCCTGCTGACCAATACATGCCAAGAGGCATAAGATGACATCTAAGGGGGGCTTTTTCTGTAATGTCTCTGCTTACAGGTCAGAATGCATCTCTAGAGGAATTTAGCCTTTTTGGGATTTTTTTTGCTCCCCCCGCCCCCTCCCTGAAATGCTTCAGGTCTGGGGGGAGCACACCAGCTTTTTGAGTAGGTCCTAGGACAAGCATCCAGCACAAACCAACAGGCAAATATTTGATGGGTAAAATATCAAAGTACCCATGCTGGAGCCTGGCCAAAGTCAGATGCCATATTCTCACCCTAAAACACCAGGGGATATTTAATGCTTCGTAAGGAGCCAGGATATGAGCTTTATTTCTGACTTGAAACATGGTGAGGCAATGAGTGCATCACCTCCAAATACCATGCTCACTTATTGGGGGTGCAATGTCATGGCTCTTGTAGGTAAACCCCATCCTTCCTCTTGAACCCTTAAATCTCTGCCTGCTGCTTGCCAGGTTCCTGTCAGCAGAGAGAGGTAATTGCCATCTGCAGAGGAAGCATCCCAAGGAGGTGACGTGGATATCTTGGGGGTAAAAAGGTAGAAAAAGTAAGAACCTGCCAAGGAAATATTTAAAAGATTAACGTTACAAAGATTACACTGCAAAGATTAATATTTGACCCCTGTAGCTGTTTTCTAGAGTCTGAGCCCTCACCCCCTTTGGAGACACCACACTGTCTTCCAGACCCCATCCCTATGAAAGCTTTGGGGATGCCATGAAGTGCTACAGGAAAATTGGGATGTTTTACACCAGAGGAAGAAAACAGTAATTTTCTTTTCTCCTTCAGCTATTTCTGCTGCTTGTTCCTCCTTTCTCTTCTTGCCGTCTCCCACCCTGGCAGCCCTGGGTGAATTGCATCACCCTTTCCAGCCTGAGCGCTGCCACCGCGCTGAGTGAGCGCATGCTTTACGAGCTAACTCCAACACAGCAAAACATGGGCCTGCAGAAAGAGAAAACTCTGGTTAACTTTAATTAAGTTTGCATTACTTTTCCCAGTAGGACCTCAAATTTAATGGTATTATGTTTTAAGCTGTTTGGCAAGTCTTGAGAAAACAGTTTAGTGTGTTTCACTAATAAAAACAAAAGCTGCGTAATAAACCAGGACTCTGTTGAACCAAAATAAGACGACATTGATCCTTTTGAGCGTGCAGAAATTTGTGTTGAAAGATGACACTGCTGACTGCGTGCTGGGACCGAGGGCTTCTCTCCTAGTTTGTCCTGACTCAAGCAAAATTGCCATCTGCTTCGTTGTGAGCATGACTTGAGAAAGTGGGCAGGAATTTCACCAGCGCCTTAGAGAGACAGTCTCTTTTTAAAATTATTTTTTAAATTATTTTTTTTATTTCTAGCTCCCTAAAAATTGTCCTGTGCTTGGGATCATGATAAGAAGGGGACAAGTAAAGAAAGATTCACTTCTTGCAGCCAGCTCCCCTCCCTTCTACATACTGGGTCATGAAGTACAGAGCCCTGGATGTGCTGAACTGGGATGGAGAAGCTCATTTAGAGGTCAGAAACACCAAACAGCCACTGGATGACACCCCAGCTATCAGCGCTTACCCTATACTGGGAACAGGAAATAGCTGGAGACCTCAGATATCACTTCTGGTAAATGCTGGCTTGTTACTGGTGACTAAGAACTTGGTCTGAAGCCCACTGAAGTCAATAGAAAAAGGTGTCCCCTGACTTCAGTGACCTTTGGATGAATCTCTAGCACATTGGAGCTGTAACTACTACAACTCTGTTGTAAGGAGACAGAGGCTTACTAGCAAGAACATGCTACATCTCTGGCAGTGGCTGGGTGCAGAGATTTATTGACCTTGTTAACAGGTCAAAATGGCCTCAGCTGTTGGAAAGGACAGAAAAAGAGACCTCAGAGTCTCATGTAATCACCTGAAACAGCTGCAGAGTAATAGCAAGGCAAGATGAATGAAGATGGTTTAGCTTTTGTTCCTCCCTTGATTGTCTGTGCTTTGTAACTGCCTTCATGGTCCCTGGGACGTATGACCTCAGGTAATGTTCGGTTAAGGAAGAACGTTTTCTCCTGCAGTGACCTGGGTTCCATCCCAAGAAATGAGATATCTAAAGCCGTGCGGGGCCTGACCCAAAGCTCACTGAAATGAGCAGGAATGTTTCCATTGGCTTGCCTGGGCACTGGATCTCTAAATATTTGGTAACTCAAATCTAAAATGAAAGCTTTTTTTGAACTTTAATTAAATTCCTGTGCTAATTCAGAAAAAGGATCATTTCAAGGTCAAGGACACTGCAATTATTTCTTTAAAATCTTGTTATGACCGACTGTTTATGGGGCTTACTCTTCTTTTTCTTCCCTTTCTTAAAGTTACTGCAAAGATCCTTATTTAAACTATAAATTGAATTAAAAACTCACATTTAATATTTAGTTATGATGTGGTTAAAAATCTTATGTGCCAGGCAGTTGCTCTTTTATTTGCTTACAATGTTGTCTTTAATGAATGCCAAAACCATGCAGCTCAAATGAGCAAGCAGATGCCAAGTTATTAACAATTATTACCTTTTACAGTAATTTTTGGCAGCCTTTCACTTTTTTGGTGGTCTAATAATTTCAAAACAGGGAACTTTGAAATATTACACCAAGACCAAACAGCACCGCGGATTGGTTGACTTCCTCTTTTCTGACTTATTCCAGCTTGTTTCCTATTGTGAAATATTTTTCCACCCAACATTTGCCCAGCATGGAGTGAGGTTTACCCCTGCAGCTAAAAGCCATCTTCCTGATGAAAAATAACAACTGCAGAGGTCTACAGACCATGTCCAACTACTGTGTGCAGCATACAGAAAGGACAGTCAAAAGCACGGTGCAGGACTCCAAGGGAGTCCTGAGCTCACTCTCAAGGTAAACAACGGTGCGTTAAGTTAATGAATCCTCCCAAATCAGGATTATCTCTGCTGTGTCAAAGGCCAAGTGTAGAGCTCCAGGTGAGGTCCCTTTCTTCTGCTAAAGCAAAGCAAATAGTTCTGAGACCAACACCAGGGGTGTTGCCAAAAGCCTGTGTACTTCTCAGAAGAGAGAGATGGTTTAAAGCTGGGTCGAAGCTAATTGTTGTTCACGGATTTGGTGTATGTCAGCCTGGCCATGTAGTACTGTGTCATCTGCAGAGGCTCTGAGGATTACTTTTCCACCTCAGGTCTTCTAATATTCTTTTTATGGTCTTCAGAGCCATTTTTTTGATAGTCTGTTGGTATGCTGGCTGGAAGCAGGCAAGGCTAAGTCAGGTTGCACCCTCATGTGACATGTATCTCTTACTGCTGTGGAATTATTTTGCTGTTATTCCCCTGCATGCTTCCCAGTTCCTCACTAATGGCAATATTTCTGCTACAGTTTTCTTGTCTTTGCAATGGTTTTGCTTGATTGGTTTGTGGTTCTTAGATCTTGCTATGGAAACAACCATGAGCAACCTTAACATGTCTTCTGCTTACTCTTGGGTGTTGCGTCTTCATAAAGTAAATCTTTCACTCTTAATTTCTTCTTGGAAAAACAGAAAATTGCTTAACTGTATTTATTAAGTTACAGGCAAACCCATTGGAAATTACACCATTTTATAAATAATATTGTTGATAATAGTCAAAACCTATGAAAAAAAACCTGGAAAAACCCTGGAAGGCTGTGGCGGTGGGTGCTCACACACGTCTGTTTGTGTGGGCAGAAGTATTTAACAACTGGCTTTTCCTTCCTCCCCCTCCTCAATACTAAATAGCAATTAGCATCCCCTTGTCTTGGGACCCATGCCCAGAAACCTTGCCCACGAAACCGCAGCAGAATGGAAAGCAGGACTGAGTGCAACGTTGAGAGTCATAAAAATAGTGGTGTTCACTCATGAATGGCTGAAGAAGTTGTGCTACCTTCTCAAGAGCTCAAGAATCATGGTCGAATTCAGGCTCAGTCTTAATGGGGACACCTCCTGCTTGTCTTAGGTTTGAATTTGACCTATGCTGTTTACGAACCCTCGTGTTAATGCTACTTTGGATCTGCCAACCTCTTTTTTTTTTTATTGTGATGCTCATTCATTTCTTTCAGTGCTGTGTCTTAGTTTCCATAGGCTCATTAATTTTCCATCTCTTTCTGGAGTCAGCTGAAACGCCTGTTTCTCCATGGAGGAGACCAAGGCTTTCTAGTATCATGGCCATCACTATAAACACTTGTGGTAGCAGTCACACGAGGCAGAAGAGGCTCATCCACATCCTCAAGTTTATCACCATATTGACAGAAGGAGCTGTTCAGCTTTTGGTCCATAGTCACCTATTATGGAACTAAGAGGCTCACGAAGAAGGCCACAGAAGACAACCAGAAAAGAGTTGCCATCTGGCTTTGAAGCTTTCTATTTCTCCTCATCTTCAGGTCCTGGGCATTGATGTTTACTGAGAGTCTCATTCTGGGTGGGATTCTTGTATCACTACTGAAATAACTTGATTCTTTTTTCTTAATTCTCATGCTAGAAGATTTCAGGTCAAACCAACTTTTACAATACTTCACTTTTTTAAAGTTAATTTGTCAGTGTCATAGATACTAGGTTTTTAGGACAAAAACCAGATGCTGAATAAAATGAAAATTAAATACTGACCCTTATTATCAGCTCTCAAAGCTGCTAGTCTCCCTTTTGTGTGTGTCATATTTCACCCTGAAGAAGAGGGTACATTTTATTTATTTATTACACTTTAAAGTAACTTGAGTGGATTAAACTCTGTTCCACTAACCTAAACATTTGGAGGATGTTTCCTATTGCAGGATGATGTTGCAGAGCTGAAGCAAGCTTTAAAAAGTCACTGGGGTAAAGTCTGTAAAATTTATGGTGTAATTTATTAAAGGGACACAGTCTGCTACTTTTTATAGTGATGTGAGTATGTGTCGTGGGCAAGGGTAGCAGTACTCCAGCGAGCAGCTCCAGGTGGGTATAGGGAGTCAGCGAACGATTAGCATTTACATATGGTAGCAGTTTATTAGGAAAGCAGTTTATTAGGGAAAGAGATTCAAATATTTAACGTTCTATTGGGGGAAGACCTGGACACCCCTTTCCCAGGTTTAGAAGAGAATTAGACAGGTGAGCTCAGTTCCTGAGCTCTCCCATCCTGTCTGGACCAGACACTTTCCACGCACATTTGTCCTTCTGACAAAATTCTTGTAGACATCAGGACAAGCAGCCACTGCGGACTTGTCTACTCCAGAATATGTGACTAATGCAAGACCTTTAAGTAAAATCCCAAGAAAAGCAGAAATGGCAGCCACTGGGTTCGTGATACGGACATTTATTATTCTTTTTTGGTTCCTGCAACTGCTCAGAAGCCACGTGGCCTGATTTCCTGAGAAACCCCTTCCAAGGTGAAGCTCTTCTACTTAATAATCCCTAACTAATACCGTTATTTTTTCTACCATTATGCTCATCAATAATAACGCTCCTACATGTGGTGTAATTAATTACTGTGTTACAGTAGCACCTACTTAATCCAGGATTAAGGCCTCACTGTGCAAAGCGTTGCACGGACAAATAACAAAGAGGTCCCTTGTAATGATCCCTTTGAAAACAACATTTCCTGTTTCTACGCTGAGCCGAAATGAGACCACACAAGATTTACAATGAGGGAAGAATTGATTACAGAGCTTAGCAGCCATTTTAATTTTTAGGTTTATTTTTATTGTTATGGTTATTATTAGTTCTAGGCTGAATAATTGAGGAAGAATATACTTCTCACGCGGACTTTCTAGCTCACAAAGAGCTTTTCATAGTACTGATAATTTGCAGAGGTTTAAGAACAAGCTATACACAGTAAAATACCTACACTTCTTCCACATGTGCTGTTTGCACCCTACCCTGTACCCACTGGAGACTTACAAGAGGTCAGATTTGGTCCTGGGTAAATTCTTTAGCTTTCCTAACCGCTTACAGCTCTGGAAGACACCAAGATTATAGCCTTGAGAAGCCTAGAAAATATATTTTAGACATTTTTATTGAAATTGCTCTCACTGTTATTCTGAGCCCTGTATACTTATGGAGTCATGAACTCCACTGCAAGCAACAAAAACTTTACCACTAACTTCAATAAGGGCAGTATTAAATCAGAGGTTATTGGGGGTGTTGGCTCTCTTGGCAGGGTGAAATGAAAAGCGGTTTCAATAGCTCTGCAGCAACCTTTAAAAACCTCCCTAGCAATGTCCTGCTGTGCACGCTGAGGGCGCGTGTTGGTTTGCTGTACTGCGGGAGAGCTCTGTGCTTTCCACAGCCCCCTGTACCCCCTGGATGGTTTCAGTGCCTTAACGTACATTTCCATCCTCATCCTGACAGCGTGCCAAACCCACACCCTGGTATTGCTGCGTCCTTCCAAATATCTGATATCCATTCTCACCCGTAACAGCACAACCTATGCCTCTACGGATAGATTTGAGATCCACGTTGTGGGGAGAAAATAATTTATGCTGTTATCAGAAAGTGAGGTTTTATTTAAAATTTATATTTTCCTGAAAACAGTTGTTTCTCCCCCTCATCTTTGGGATCATTGCGGACAGAGGAGTCCACCAGGCTCCTGGTGGACTTCAATTTCTTGAAGTGTAATTAGGAATGTTTCTGCTTAGAGACAGACAGATTAAATTCCCTGCAACAGTTCAGGGTGGGAGCAGGAGGATCTGTAGTGTTACCCACAGGAGGTAAATAGCACAAGAAAATCACTACTAATTGCTTGTTTGTGTCCCTGGCATTTTTCAGAGCCCTTCAGAAATGGAACTGCTTGAGAAAGCCACTGGTTTTCAAAGGACAGATGTATCCAGTGGAAATTCCCCCCTCTGTCGTGTTCCCAGGTCTGGACAGGAACTTTCTGTCTGATTTGTGTTCTTAGATTTACCAGCCACACTCTGACTCCTCTTCCTTTTTCTTGTCCTCTTTCTTTATTTTTTTTTTTCTCTCATCTATTTTTACCTCCTTTTCCATGGAGGGGGGGGATAGAAGGAAGAAAAATCTTTTCTAGCCAGTGAAGTTTGTCTCATCACTATCTTTACAGGCAGAAAGGGAGGTAAGAAAGACTGAGCTGATACTTTTATACAGCTGCTTGCAAGAGGCAGAGCCGACCTTCCAGGTACAGGGGGATCCATCACTCCATCTCCCTCCGGTGCTGGGGGGATGCTCCCTGCAAGGTCCATCTCGGCAGCCAGGGAGAGGGGAGAGAAGTGAAAGATTTCTCTGGGGCTGGGTGGTAAATACCTTATGCTGCTATACGACGGTGGAAAACTGTTTGGAGGCCAGATGGAAGCGTCCAACTGGCTGCATTCAAAGCACTAGCTGCCAGATGGAAAAGGCTGGCTGCAAATACACCAGTGTCACTAAAATGGAATAAGCATTCTGTATAGGGAGTTATATCTGTGCAGATTATCCATGAAAACGGAGAGGAGTAAGCTGTTCTGGTGTGAGACACGTGTAAAGTAGCGCAGACACGGTGAGCTTGCAAATGCAGCTCTGGGTTGGCAGGGGTTGGTGAGAGAAGGTGGGGATGCTGCAGTGGTGTGATGTGAACTGGAGCTTGAACTGGTGCTAATCGGGGGGATTAAAGTCATTCCTTTCCCCTGCAAACTGGTCACAGCACATTAAAGCCTCCTTTTATAGCTGCACTGGTAAAAATCTGCACATCCATAACCAGTGATATTGGCACAAAACCACAGGTAGTCCAGATCTTAAATATTGCACTGATCTTTTTGCGTTTGAGACTCTGTCCTTAAAAGAAAAACAAGAAAAAAAAAAAAAAGTAGAGCCAGTTCATTTAGAAATGAAAACAGAGGGCAAATAAACAATTCAATTATTCAGGCATCTGAAATCGGTATGCAGTAGTCATGTTTTATAGTAATGCTTCCCTGTGTAAATGACTTATAAATGGCAAATAAATATTTAAGAGATTTTTATAAGAAAATTGCAAACATGACTAGGATGTGTCAAACATCAGTTAAAACACATCAATACGAGTTTTTATAGCTAGTTATAAACCGGGGTTATAAGCAAGTTTCTGGTCTCTATAAAAGTGATTTGCCATTTGTTAAAATGGTTATTTCATACACATAAATAAACTTCCCCTTTATTAACTATTTATAAACGCATCATTAATAGCATTGTTATACCATCGCAGAAACGTTGAATTTCTGACTTGCTCGCTGCCACCCCTCGTAACCTGCGGAGAACGGCGAAGCGTATCGCCTTGCTCTGAGTTTGGTCCGACATCTCTCCGGCAAGCTGGCGAACGCTCCAGCCCCAGCAGAGGCTGAGGGCTTGAAACCGAGTGACAAACACTTTGGGTCTGCGTTTTGCCTGGGAATAAGCTGACCCACGGAAATCCGCTGAGTAAATTCATCAGTAATCTGGTAATTTCTCTGTCAAGCCTTAGGACTCAAAAATGCGCAGAGCAGGGGAATATAGGTGTAGGGTATTTACGCTGGGTCAGAATAAAGCTAATTCCAGCCTGTGAGGATTTATTCCCTCTGGGAACAATGGCCAAATCCCATCAGCTGCTGTGTTTTCGAGCAGATCTTCAGTGTTTTTGCCAAGCCCGCTGGCAGCGCTTGCAGAGGAAGGGCTGTGGATAGGAGCTCACCCGTGTATTCCAGGGCATATCTCTTGCCTCTCCCTAACCCCCTCCTGATCTGGGAAGAGGCCCTAAGGGCACATACCATTGTTCTGAAGTCAAGCTTTATGATTTTTTTTTAAGAACAGGCTACTTGAGACCTCGTTTTTCTTTTGAACTAGGGAGACCCCATCTGTGAAGTAAAAAGATCCTATATATCACCCCGCTAATAAGTTTTCCTCGGCAGTTGCTAAAGTCAAGTGTTAGTCTTCAGCTGGATTCTCATTTAAAAAAAAAATTAAAATAAATAAATAGATACCATTGGCTAGGAGATGAAAAGTATCCTTTCAGCCATTTCATAAACTTACCTCCCACCCCAAAAAGAATTACGATTTCAAGTCATGTAGCAAAAGGATTTCAGGGCTGCGTGTGGCAGAGGAGAGGGTTTGTAGGGGGAATTCAGGTCTCTTTAGCCCTGGAATAGAAGTATCTTTTATAGGTAATTCTGCACAGCAAAGCAATTAACGCTGTGTTAATGCAATTACTTTTCCTACAAATCTGTCACGCAAAATGACATAGAGAAAACATTTTTATGATGAGCGGCAGCCTTCATAATAGGGGAATAGGAAGGTCATTGAGACAATATTTTCTTGGAGATGTTGACACATTAATTTTTACAGGTTGGACTCTGGTAAGAGGAAAAGATCGAAGCCGTTTTTTCTTCAGAGGACCTTGCCACCATCTGATTTCTGATGTTAATGCAAACACAGTTTCAATCTCTTTGATATCTTTTTTCTCTCCTCCATTTTCTTTGAGGGAAGTCCAAGTTTTTAGTGCTGGGCTGTGAATTAGGACTCCGTTGTTATGTGAACTGCAGGGAAACCTATGGAAAGGCTTAGTGAAGGCTCCAGAGTCGTAAATCCTCCTCAAGCCCATCTTAAGAAGTCCTTATCTTAAGATTTTATGCTCCATGGGTTCCCAAGGCACAGCCTGAACCCCCGTTCAGCTACCTTTGAGATGATGTGCTTGAGCTGGCCACCATTCCCAGCTTGCTTTCATTGATGCTGAAAGGTTTTTCTTTTTTTTTTTAACATACATTTCCACTACAGAGCTGGAGAAGACTGAACTCATCTTGAAGAGGAGTCTGGAAAATAGGATTAATATATATTAATATTCATACACATCCTCTTGAGAAAAGGACCAGGTGTCGTCAGGAGCTGAACGTATTCAGAAGTTCAGTTTTCATTAGGGATCGCTCCCAGAAACACTGTGTCCTTCAGCAGGCAGGTTTCAGATGTTCTTGAGCATCTTACACCCAGTCATACATCCCCCTTTGAGGACTCCCAGGCTGTTTAAGCAGAGAGTTTTGCAGGCTGGGACTTTACTGTGAAACAGATGTTTGGAGCTCATCAACTCCCCTTGGAGGGCTGTTGCATGGTGGTGGAGATCCAGTGGAGCGGTGGGACTTGGCCAGCACAGAAACACACTGCTGTAAATTCCAGCAGGCAGTCCTGGGAGCCCATACAGGAGCTCGCTGCATATTTGTCCAAGCTATCATTTATTTCACAGTGCAGATAGTATTCCTGTGTTATCTCTGAGAAGAAACACAGAACATAATCCTCACTATACCTTATGTCTGCAATGTCCTCCCCAGGCCGCTTTGCCTCACAACTACCTTACTGTTGGTGGACCTGCTTCAGGATAAACTCTCTGCCTGGAAATTTAGGCTGGAAATTTCTAGCCATTACAGTAGGACCTGCATTTCAGCCGGATGCTTGCGTGTTGCTTCCCAGATGACCTCAATATTAAGGATGGTGCTGCATGAAAGGTGCTGCCTGATATAGGGACGTCTCATGAAGGTTTGAACTCGTTGACTCTGAAAAGCAGCAGATCCAAGGTGCTTGTCCAAGGCTGAATTAGGGCTGTAATTAAAACTCACCTTCTTATGCAATACATAATTACTGCTTATAGCCATGTTTAATGATGTCAAACGTATAACGTGCACAAACCCCAGCAGTGACAAGAGGCATTTATAGCGGCTTGTTTGGCTTTGAAAATGGAAGATGTTGGGTAAAACCATCTCTTCCACCACAAATGGAACAAAGCAATGCATAACGTGATGAAAGGAGTGGAAAGCTTTCTGGTGGGACGTGCCATCCATCAGGCACTGGAACAGGACGGGCTTTTCCCTGGTGGGGGGCACTGAGCTTTCCGGGCTGGCGTTTGTATGAAAAGCGACTTGTTTGTGCAGTCAGCCTGAGGAACCCTCTGCTTGGCTTAACACAGGGATTTCTGTCTCCCGCAGACAGGTTTCCAACCCGTGCCTCCATCTGGCCCAGACACTGCCCTGGGAGCCTGATCCACTTCCGAAAGACCCTTTCAGCTGGGGTGGACCCAGTGCCAGGGAAGGCAGGAAACAGCCATGGTAGGGAGTAGTCAGAGCACCTCCCAGCCCCAAAAAGCACAGAAATCATACAAAAAATAGTTACCCCTCATAGGTGCTGCCTCTGTCTGACCTCTGAAATGTGGTAGCATTCACCGCAAATCATTGGCGTTGATGTGAGGGGTTTTCTCAACCCTGGTGGTCTATGTCTTGGCAAAAATGCATCCTTTTTTCTGTTTTAGAATTTGGAAGAGATTCAGTGTGGAGATGGGCCCTGATACCTGTAATGTGGTAGAGCTCATCCTTGGTCTCCTCAGTGCCAAAATCTTCCAGCCGAAGGATGGGGAATGTGAAGGACTGTGCTTCCTCCCATTGGGTGACTGTAGGGGAGGAGATATTTCTGAGGGAAATAATATGATTTATTTTTTTTTCTCCTCATTAAACATTGAAGTTTTCTTACTGGTTTACCCCTTATGAAGGTGCCTGGTGGAAAAGGCTTAGCGGCACCATTCCCCTTCTGGAGTACCCCAGATGGTCATGAGGTTGCACACACATCAATAAACTTCTCTTCGCACCTTTAACGCCTATTTATTTGAATAAGAACACAGCGATACAGGGACATAAAAAATACAATCAGCTGCACTGCTCAGTGCTGCAAGAAGGCCACCTAGCTCTTTTGGCAGGCTCCTCTTGCTGTTGGCTGAACCCTGAGGTCCCTGTTAATAGGATAGCACTGTTTATTATCTCATAGAGATCATTATAAATAGATGCTGTTAAAGATAATGCCACATTGTAAATAAAGGCGCCATATGAAATCACAATATTTAACTAGCTGCTGTCGAGGTATTTCTTTTCAAGAGAAAATATTCAACAGCCAACACTTTGCTGAGGCAAAACCATCCAAACCATCTTGGTGACAGATCCTTTGTAAAAATACTTTCATTTACACAAGAAATAGTTCCTTGCATGTGTCTTTTTTTATATAATTCAGCGGATTTATTGATTTGGAACCCCAAACTGATACAAAACCTGTCATTTCTAAACCCTACAAAACCTTCTAACAGAAAGTTTTTTCCTCAAACAGGAAAAGTGAGACATGGGAGACATAAACAGGTCAAGCTGGCACCATTTTTTACCAAGCTGCACATTCAGATTCAGATTTATTAGTCTGGAGACAAATGTCTCTTTGGGGGGAATGGAAACCAAATGTTGCTGGCATTTTAGGTATCACATTCACGGCAGAAAATACAAACTTAGCAAAAAATAGGAAATGTACCCCCAAAAAATTTGCTGCTTCATTTACCTCAAAAGTGGCAGACCTCATCAGACCCCCAACACACATCCTCTCCCTTCACCCCTGGTTACTCAGTGAGTGGAAACCAAACTGCCCCTTCCCCAGGATTTAATGGCATTCCCCTTGGTACAGCCTCTGGCCTGACTCAGCAAGCGGCTTTGTCCCAGGTAGCCCTTTGGTTTCCGAGGACACGAACGGGATGGTTCAGCATCACGGGGAGGCCTTGGGGCCGAGACATGGTGAGGATTTGCCCCATGTGTGGCAATTCCCACTGCAGGGTTCACAGAGTGATGACAATCGCTGCAGGAAGACTGATAGCACAGAGAGGCTCAGGAGAGGATGGGGGGCAGAGAAGAGAGAAGCTTAACTCTTGCGATGCCTGAACCAGCTCTTTTGGGGTCAACACAAGATAAAACCCCATTTGCATTCAGAGTTTAACTTTAGCAGAGGGGGTGGCACAGCCCTTGGTTTGCCATGTGGCATGTGCAACGCTATGACTCCTAAAAAAATGCGAGAGCTTGTTCTCCTGGCCCAAGTTGTTTGTAGCTTTGGCGTGCATTGCATGGACAAGGCGGTTGATCAGTATCTGTCTTCTATATTAAGAAAATATCTATGACAAAGGAATAGAGCAAAGCCACCATGGAAAACTGCCCTGCTGCTCAGTGAAGAGCTGTATGTAGGTAGACATGTCTCAAACATTTGTCCTTGCCAAGAGATGCCCATATCAACCTCTGCAGAGACCAAAATCCCCAGCTCACATTCTTTGAGCTGTCAAGGCAGCCCTCAGCACCAGGATGAAGTTATAACTATGCAGGATGAAGGATTTCACTTAACAGACCGTAGAGGAAGCCTGACTCAGGCAGAAGCGGCAGTATGATAAGTCAATCAGGGCAAAAGGTCTGATTGCTATTTCCCTTCCAGAGAACGGGAATAGTCATTTGGGCAGGGAGAAGCACTTATTGCCCTGAGACAGCCTGTGGCTTCTCGTTGTAAAATACCCAACCCCAGCAAGAAGTGGCAGATGTTTCATGTAAATCTGCCATAGGACAGAAAGATCCAGAAGGTCGGGTGACCAGATGTACAGATAGGGATAGGGAGATGGAGGAAACTGCCTTTCCCCTGGAGGAGTACCAGGAAGGAGTTTTCATTAGCACTCTGCATGCAGGAAATGCAAAGCCTGAGAGCTATTAATAGAAATGGCCTCTTACATGGATGCTGGAGAAGAGCGGGCCTCCAGGAATGAGGAAGTGACAAATCAGTATAGATCCACAGAGGCTGCTTCCCCCATGAGTGAATCTGCAAGAAATTCCTGCCCATGTCCTTCCCCCAGGAGTGACAGAACAGCCTGCTGACATTCAGTTCACTTTGCAAACCCTTCCACTGGCTGATGCCCAGGAAAGAAGGGGAAGATGCAATTTGGCCGTGGAAACGTTCATTAGAGCATCGATCCAGCGCCCGTAAGGCTGATTAGGGTCAACGCAGACAGGCCTTCCAAGGAATGTGGCACTCTGTTAGAAGTGAAGAGAGCGTCCCTGAAGATGTTCTTTATCATCCCACAGATCAATTCTTCTCCTTACTTTCCCAGTCTGTGAAATGGAGATAATATTTAGCTACTGCACAGATTAATGTCAGGATACTGCAGAGATGTAAAACACTCTGCTAGCACCACGCAATTACATTATTATGGTCCTATAATAACACAGACAAACCTACTTCATTTAAGTGTTGGCAAGGGTGACATCCCACTGTATACAAAAGTTCATGCAATTTCTTTCCAGTCTGCTAAAACGGCAAAATAATTCTAGGTATTCCCTGTGGCAGTAGCACTTACAGTAGTTAAAAATAGCAAAGCAAAATTAGTTCAAAATAATGAAAGCAGAGGATTATATTGTCATGCTACCCATGTAGCTGGCCTTGAGGAAGAGAGAAAGGAAAACCAAAAAGTTGTTTGACACCGCCAATAGAACGTAGATATTAACAACCCTTTTGGGCAAAGTTTCGGTTTTCCATTATTCTGTGTAAACCTGCTGTTTCAGACACCTTAGCTCACCTGATCAGTGAAAATAACAATTTTTTGTTCCCAGATACGTCACCGTTTGCATTTGTCACCTGTCCATTGCCTCACAGACATGAGTTCACGCAAGCTAAGATCACGTGGGTGCCAAAAGGAGGACAAACACAATGGGGATAGAGATGCCTGCTCCCTTCCAGGGGCGGATGGGGGTCCGAGTGGTGGGTGAACACCAGTCTGCCCCATCACCATCCTGCCAACTAATCTCTGATTCACCTTGAGTTCCACCTAAGATGGAAACAAAAACTGTGCAAAGGGGAAAAATATGAAGGACAGGTTTGTTAAAGCTGATCAATAGAGGACATCTGGCTGGTTGATGTGGTCACCTTCACAATCACTCGTCTGTGCCCCAAAGAGAAAACGATAACTCAGAGTAAACCAGATTTCTCCAACTTTCAGGAAGACACAAGAACAAACGCTCTTCATGGTATGAGAATAATCCCTGATAGTTTATAGCAACTCCTCTGCTTTGAACCGTTTGTGCTGGTCCCTAACTGTCCCTGATGGATGTTGAATCAACAGGTTTTTTAGGGTAATAGTCAATAAAATTGTCTCTTTCTGATTATTTTCCTTGTCATGAAGGTGTTAACATCATCCATTTTGCATAACCTGAAGAAGTCAAATGTTTATCTTTTGGTGCATAAATAATACACACAGGTATTACATATATCTCATTTTATTCTCCTTCAAAATGCCACCGCTTCAGGCAGCAAGAAGAAATAGGTTTCCTTCTCCCTGCTCTGGCCCTTTCATTTTTTGGATAGTATTTTCATGAAAAATCTTACCTTTTTACTTTTTTTAGAAATAGTTTCTGCAGAAACTCGGTCCTTTCTTGTGAGTTGCATTAAGACATCCAAACTTTCCAGATGAGATTGGGGCACCAGGAGGCTGGTCACTGCACACAGATATTTCCTGAAGGGTTTGCAGCGCAGCAGACAAGGGATAAGAGACAACGCTGGGAAACGGAGGCAGGAGGGGGTTGTCAAACCAGCTGAACTACGGCTGGGTTTTCTCCAGCCTTTTTACCCTCAGGTATGCCACACAATATACCCTTAGCCTGTTAGGTTTCACAAGGGAGGTTGTTGTTCAAGTTTCTTATTGAATTGCAAATAACCCTTTGAAATTTCAGAAAAAATATTTTTCTTTTAAATTTTCTCCTCCTTATTCAAGGCTGTGAATCAGACCCATCTGAGCCATTAGCTTCTCTACCTCTTTGTGCTATCAATCTGTTGCATCTCATCGTGGACCAAAATCTGACCCTTTTTATGGGTTTTCCAGACTTTTGATCAATTCTTTCAATTAATTACTGAACTTTATTGGCTAGAAGCTCACGTGTAAGGTCTAAACAAAACCCTTCTGAAACCAAGGGTCTTTCAGGTAGAAGATTATTTCAGGAAACCAGGGACTTTGGCTTTGAGGCTGTAATATCCACAGGGGCCATGTGTGGAAATCATTTCCAGGCCACCGACAGATGGGGAATCCTTTCTCTGGAGGTGTTTGCCATTTAACATCTGATGTTTCTCAAGCCAAAACAAGACCTGTTGGACTCCACTTCATAGAAGTCCATCTGCTGCGGGCCATGGCAGTTTCACCCGATGGGGTTGCAGTTGTGTGTCGCTGAAACATACCTGCAAAATCTGAGCATCTTGCACACACATTCGTGCCTGGAAAAAAAAAAAAAAA
>VWZZ01000600.1:632164-665379 GCA_013399095.1 Psophia crepitans
TTCTATGCCGTAATGTAGAAATATAATGGAAAATTTGGAAATTCTGAAATGAAGATGGGACAGTTTTAACAGATGAGTTTTGATGCATAGCAACAGGGACCCTGAAGGGGACCCGTTCGCTTTCAGCCAAGGCACCCGCAGGGGTAAGCGAGGTTTCAGAAGCACAAGGGACAGGATCGCCTTCCCCTGACCTTGTCATCTTATTAAAAGGTGGATCTATATTCACTCCCCTGTTGCCTCTTTGGGTCTCAGCTTTCCATCTCTGGCAGGAACTGGTACCGAAGCCAACTTTTGCACTGACAAAGATTTGAGCTGACATCGGCAGCAATACTTTTTCAATAAATTTGACACCAGACACCAGAAATGTTTGCCACGAGGCGAGACCGCTCTCCACCCTACGAACGCAGACAGACCTCTCTTAAAACTGTGTCAACCTCTACCTCGCTGCCACTTCTTTTGCAGTAATAATACGTTCCTACAAGGGGAAATCCAGCAAGTGAGATCTGATTGTGGGGCGCAGTCAGCCTGCAATGGCGCTCAGGAGAGTGTGTCAGCATTTCTGTGTTTATAAGGCACCTGATGTAATGGTAATAAGATGCTAACATGAGAGTCCACCTCCGTAACCTGCCAGCTGCTGGCTGCTCTATTCCTTTTTGGTTCAGGAGTTTTAACATGATGTTTCTGGTCTGTAATCAATGTAAACTTCCCATACAAAATCTGGTGGAATGTCCTGATTTCTGAATAAAACCCTCAGTGCTTCGTTTTCTGTCGAAGCGTAATGTTGCCCTGCTTTAGCTATAGCTCTGGAAATTAAAGTAGTTTCTAATCTTCCTTTGCCATCTATTTTTTTTTTAAACAGGATGGAGCTGACAGGTAAGATAGCAAATAGAGACCAGCCAGTGCAGCTGGAACCAAAATGCATCTCACAACCTTATCGACATCGCAGCATCTCAGACCGAGTCCCGTTGATACTTACCCATAAGCTTTGGTTTAGGTTTCTCCAATGCCAGAAAACTGTCAGCCCCAGTGAAACTGAGACGTATGAGAAAAGTTATTCGCATGCATAAATACCTACAAATGAGACCCTCAGTGTGTTCGCAGATGTTTTCAAGTATTGTTGTCACTGTCAATAAATGAACTAATAATTAAGCAGCGTTAAAAATATATATCGGTTCTGCACTATATTTAGGCACAACTTATGGCAATTTTGTGTCATTTTATTGGGAGACACATGGGCTGATGGGGCGGTTTGATGGCATAGCCCAACCTGACCTCTTGGCGTTTGCGAGTGTGCAAGGATGACATGTAAGCAAGACATCCCTGAAAATAAAGATGAGAAATTCAGCACTGATTGGGAAATGAAATCAGACATGTCAGAAATACCAGGTTGGCTTAAACCGCAAGGCTATATCTGCATTTGATTCTTGCGGGCTTTTGTGATGAGGATAGACAGCTAACAGCCTTTGCATGAAAGCCTCAGCTGCTCGCAGTGTGAGACCCTGTGGCTTCCCATGGGGATTGGGGTTGCTCCCTGTGCTGGTTACAAATCCCATGAAACCTCTAGAAATGATCAAGCTGATGCTCTGCTCCGCCTCCCTCTTAGTCTCATATCGTACTTGCCAAAGCCATGTCCCTTCGGGCAGGTTTCTGGAAACAGGTTTCCTTTTGTGCCTCCTTCAAGGGCTCAGAGGGATAACTGCTCTCCGAGTTCAGAGGACAAAGGCATGGAGACCCTTTAAGGGCTACCAGGGTCCCTAGCAGTGATGCTTTCCCAGCGTGAACACAAAGTTGACTTCTTTCTCCTGGGTCTCGAGCAAAGCAACGCGACGTTGCAATATTGTCCCCTCTCTTGACTTGAACCCCGGCCTCCCAGCTGCAAATTCAATAGAAAATGCCTGCTTTCTCTTGAAAGCTGCTTAATTGGCTGCTGTTCTTGCTCCTCCAGCCGAATTTGCATTAAAGAAAGACCTGCGATCTTTGGCATTCCCTGTGCAAAACTCCATATTTAGCGTATAGAGCTGGCAGTTCTCTTAACGCCCACATCTGTCTCTGCTCGCCACAGCTGATTTATGTTTAATATCTCAAAGGCATGTGGTGCCAGTCCCACGTTGAGCTCTGGATTGTGGTGGTCCGTCTGTATTTGTTGAAATTGGGCCCAAAGAAGCTGGCTTGGAGCAGAGACTGCGAGGAATGTGAGCCAGTGGCCGTCCAGACAGCTCTGTCAGCAAGCTCAGGAAACTGGCTGAAAAATACTGGGAAGAGGCCCAGATTTCAAACAACCTGTGGAGCTCTCATGAGAACACACTGTTTTAAAACAGAAAGTTGAGTGATATTCTTAATTACAGATTTTTAAAAAAGAAAAAAAAAAAGAAAGAAAAAGGTTAATGATGTCCCTTGCCCTTGCAGAATGCAAGGCATGTTCCCCAAATTACAATCATCGAACAAGCAGCTTTCATCCACTTGCTTGGAGATCTTATTTTCATGTGTTGCACTAAGCACTCCCAGGCAGCGATGAAGATTGGGACAATCTTTGGGTTGGTCACACAGAGAAATCTTTGGCTCGGGGGTTGGCATTCGCGGGCTTGTGCAGGCAGTCCACCACCATTTCCCATCATCAGTTACCTCAGGGGTGGGTTTTGACGGCTAAGGTTGTCATCCCATAAAACAGAAAGCTGTCAGTCATAGAATCATAGAATCCTTAAGGTTGGAAGAGACCTCCAGGATCATCCAGTCCAACCGTCCCCCCACCACCTATTCCCCATTAAACCATGTCCCTAAGTACCACATCCAACCTTTCCTTAAACACCCGCAGGGACGGTGACTCCACCACCTCCCTGGGCAACCCGTTCCAATGCCCGACCACCCTTTCCCAGAAGAAATTTCTCCTCATCTCCAACCTGAACCTCCCCTGGCACAACTTGCAGCCATTCCCCCTTGTCCTGTCACTAGTTATCTGCCAGAAGAGGCCGACCCCCAGCTTTGGCCTATTGAAAGAGCTTCAAGTCCAGGGGGCAGTTTTATCTCCTGAAATAATGAGGTCCATGGTCTTACATCAAGGGCAGGATACCTTGAGCACAGATACGATTTAACTAAGCACTTGCTTCAGGGCTCAATATTGGAGTAACGGGGTGAAATGCAGAAGTCTGGGTTGTTTGCTAGGTGAGCTAATGGTCCCTCTTGGTCTTAAATTTTATTAATTTAGGCTCTGCATGGAATCTGGTGTATTGTGTTGGTCAGAGTCTAGCCTGAGAGAATGAATTACAGCTTTTAATCACAAAGAGGCACCTTGTACCCTGTCTGCGCAGTTAAAATAGCCCTTAGACGCTTTCTCTTGAGAAATCCTCACTGTTGGGAGTTATTTATTTATTTATTTATTGGCCTTGTGATTGGGTCAGCGTATCTGGAACTTGGGAAATTGCACAGATTTAATATTGGGTTGCAACTCATTATAGTTAAGCATTTAAGTCTACACATGCGGGGACAGTGCTTCATTGCTTTTTCAGCTCGGGAAGTGACTATCCCATATCCTGACTTGCACAGACCTTGCAAAGAAAGATCAGTTAAACCTGTGTTCCTCGGATTTTATTCATAGTTCACTTGATTTTAAAAGATTTGATCTCAATTAAAAAGAACTCAGAGGATGAGTTTTAAAACATTGAAAGGGGCTGCTCATGAAATGTAAATTGGGAAAAACCAATAGCAAACGGTAAGAGTAAACTGCTTTATTTAATTTGAAAATATTGCATATGAACAGAAAGAGATTTTTTCCTGTGTTTAAAAACTGATCTTCTCATTATTATTCCACATGTCAATGCTCTACAAACTTTTTTGAATGTCAGTGATGACATTAGGAAGGCGAGTAAACAGAGAAAAACACATTAAAAATAAGCTCTTGATAGTGACTCAAGGTTAAATAGGATAAAGCCTTCCTTGTAATATTTGTTAGAGGCTAAAATTATGTGGCTCTGTAAAACTGTAACTATCGCTGCATTTCACAAAGATTATCTGTTAAATACATACTTCTTTTGGTCAGCAGCTTGGTGGCAATGATTTATGCCAACTGGCTGAGAAACCGTAAAAATTAGTTCATGGCTCAGTCCTGATTCTCTGTTAAAAGTGTCTGTTTGAAAAGTATGGTTGGGAGGGAAGGAGAGGACTTCAGAAGTTTCATGCGGAATGGAAACCCAATGTAACAGAGCACTAGACTATTTAATACATATATTTAGTACCTCCTGATCCCCGATGGCTGTTATATGGACAGGTATTAAATGCTGGACTTGATGGAGAATTCTGCACAGTTTAATAAGCTCCGGACAAAGTCTCGAATTACTGGTCCAGAAATAAGGAACTGCAAAGAACTGCTAGGGTCTGTTTCCTCTTTTTAATTACTTTTGCTCCTTACTCTGCTGCTTCTGCAGGAAGTTTGTTCCAGAGCCTCTTGCTGCCAATGGAAATGACTTGGTTTGAAGAGACCACCAAATTCAGCAAACTGGACGTTTTTGGATCATTTATTTTCCCTCTAAACCTGTCAATGCCTTTCTGGCCAGCATGCGCTGTGCATGCCAATATTGTTCTTTATCCAGCGAGTTCTCCCTCCTCACCAGCATGTTTCCCTGGATGCAGTCTCAGAGGACAGTTGTGTCCCTGCTCCATATCTGCTTTGCTAAGCTAAAGAGATCAAGGTCCCTATTCCACTAAACATCTTCACACCTTCCCACCAGATCCATTCAGGTTCAGATCAGATAACTGAAGGCTCATGGTGTTCCAGGTGAGGACCAGTATCTTTCACCATCACATTCCTATTTTCCATTCATTAGTGTTTCACCTGTCTCTTTCAAAAGCAATTCACACTGGTAGCTGGTAGTCTTACTGAGAATGAGCATGTACCTCTGGTCTGTCTTTTTCTCTATCTTTTTCCATTAAAATGAGGGAGAGGCGAGGCGAGGTGAAGCGAAGCGAGGAGAGGAGAGGATTCTGACTTGCAGAAATTCTCATTCCCTCAACCTCATACCTTGCAGTCTGAAATCTAATGTCTTTTATATTACTTCAAACTTCAGGGTCTTCTAGTTCTTTCTAGGTGCGATGCTGAGCCTCTTCTGTAACGGTTGGGTCCCCAGGCTTAATTTTGTTTCTCTGTCTAATCTTGTTTAAACTTTGATACTATGGTTATTGAGAGCATCACTTGAAATTGGTCTCAGGATGGATCGTTGGGAATTGCTATAACCTCCCATCATCCAACCATTCCAGACAAGATGACCTGCTCCCATTTAGCAGGATTCTCACTGGATTGCAGTTTGGTGCGAGCTCCCATCTTCTTCACTTTAAACAAAGACTTCCTCTGAAGCACTACATGCTTTTTTAGCTCTGCTTAAAGAATGCAAAAAGGTCAGGGAAGACTTTATGTTAGAATTGCCTCAGGTAAACTCATGTCACATTTTATTTCTTTTCTTTACCTTGATGTCTGCAATCACCCTTATTCTCTCCTCTTTTTCCTAAAGCTTTTCCGATTGCCGAGGGCAGCTGCAGGCATCTGTAGTTGCTCAGGTCACCCCAGTTGGATACGTTTATTTTCCCAGGGCTGATGCACTGTGCCAGGTTTCCCGCTATTCCGAGTGATTTTTTTTTTCCCCTCTGTACACTGATTTCAGCGTATTGAGTCCTCTGAAGTTTCTTCCCACCTCAGATGTGGTAACTTCCATACTCAAACTCATGAACCATCCAGCCTGTACGCTATATTCTGTACTCTCTCCCTTACTGAAAACACATGCAATGCATTCATTTAATTTTGGGAATTATACTCTGTTTCTTTTAATCTCATCGCCGTCCTTACTGCATAGCAAACCCACGTCTTCTTCTCTCGTTCTCTTTTTATTCTTCTGGTTAAAGAACTTCTGTTGTTTATTTTAATATCCTTTGCAAGGTCTAACTCAGCTTGACTTTTGGCAGTTCTCACTTTACCCCTATGCTTGCTGACCTCTAAAATGCAGCTTCCTTTGCAGCTTCATCTCTTTTTCCACTCTTATCTCTAACAGACCCTGTGAAGTGAGCCAGTTAGCGCTGGACCCTTTGAGTTTTTCCACTCTTATTTGCAATGTGAGACCCACATCAGTTTTCCACTTCTGGTGCACAGAATTTTGAAACATTTTGCAAGTACGAGTCAGCAAAAACTCAGCTGGAGCTGCTTGCCCTTATCAGTGCTTTGAATAATTGGAGATCACTCTTTGAAATGAAATCAATCAAGCAAGCGGACCTGATAGCTACTTTGGGATTTTTATTCCCTCCCCTTCTTTGGGACAGCTCACGGTGGCTGAAGTTTTATTCCGATTCTCAGTCTCTTCTTCCAGAAGATTGTCTCTACGTGCAGAAAAACGCCTTAAAACGTATTTACTTTTGCGCTTTTCTGGTAACTACATCATAGGGTCACCAGGTCTTGCCATTACAAGTAGTGTTTCTCCTCCCATCTGTACCTGGCATTTCTGGTCTCACGTGTTGAAACAATTCCTCGTGGTACTACATTTTCTAATAATAGTTCAGATCTTAATTTGAATCCTAAAATGTGAATGATTTTCTGGGAATTAAAAGATATGGTACTACTTTGAGCTTGTCCATACTGTCATGATGAGAGATAACATGGTATACCTTAAATAATAGATCAAGGTACTACGAGGGAATGCACTAGGGTGTTATAAAATGAATAAAATAAAGCTATCCCTGACTCAGGAGCTCACCAACAAAATCTAACAATATCAGCATTGAACCTGGGAAGATCCTTCATATGATATGGTTTTTTATATCCATCCACAGTAACTCTATGTTTAGAGAATAAACAAAGTTAGTGTCTAAATCTCTCATGCACACATACAGAGCAAGAGCAAGATGTATAATTATTGACTTCAGAGATGCTATCGCACCTGAATGAAAAGCTGTCCCACTGCCTGAAAGCAGGAACAACTTCCCTGCTTGAAAGAAGAGTCTATGATATCGTCCAAGGGTTTGATCCCTATAAAGAAATGAAAGTTACTCATTACTTGTGTTGCCTGAATATATTCTTACAAACCATTATTTAACCAAAATTAAAGGCTTTAGTTCAGTGAGTTTTTCCAAAAGGTGTCTGCTTTGGTTGCCTTAATTTTTAATTAGAAGCTCGCAAAGTTTCCACAATTTTTCCAATAAAAACCGAAAGATGTGGGCTTTCTCAGTAATTTTTCAATTTTTGCAATTATAGAAGCATTTCACTTTTATGGCAAAAGTTTGTAAGTGCCCGAGTAAGTTTTAGGAAAACAAATCTTTTTAATTTTTTTTTTACAAACATGTCCTTGAGATAATAATGTGCCCTTCTCCAAATTCTGTACTGAAATGAGCTCCATTTTTCTTTCCCAGTGATGCTAGCTCACACAGTGTTGAACAAAACTTAGAGGAACATGCAGCTCCTGTCCTACAGAAAGGCCAAACTGCAAATCAAACCCAACAGCTGAGACTCTCATTGAGATACATGAGGGCTGAGGTTGCACAATCATGACTTAATCTTATGTTACTATTTGTTTTATGCTTGCAAAATCTGAACAAATATCCAGAGATCATATTTATTCAGCATCTCTGCCACAGACGTCGTGGGGGCCAAAAGAATGCATTCAGGAAGGGATCAGACAAATTAATGGTGGGTAAGTTCACTGGTGGCTACGAAGCATGGAAATCTGGATGCAATGTCTGGTTTTCTTAGTTCCTAAACTGCTGGGATCTGGAAGGACAAACCAGAGAAAGGATTGTTCTGTTCTTGCCCTTGTTTTTAACCTCTTTTGCCTAACCAGTAACTGTCTGATACTCATAAAGCATTATTATTACTATTACTATTACTATTATTATTATTATTACAAATTATTCATGTTTAATTTAAAATTAGAAGTAACTACATTCTGCTACATCTTCAAATCTTGTATTTTCTCATGTCTCCTGAAACTTAAGCCTCCCAATCAAGACCAGGTTCTTCAATCAAACATAATTTGATTAGGAAAAAAAGTAATTCTTCACAACACACTAGATAGCCCCATGATCCCATCTGTTATTGTATCTTCATTAGAAATAGACCATTTTCATCATTACTCAACCATGAAAACATTTAGATGGAAACCCTTCCTGATTGTGATGTCATCCAAACATTCTTGGAAGTTACCAATAAAGGACTTGATCCCACAGTTGTTATTCACCTCGTTCCTTCCCTCCTATGACTGCTTCACTCATTTTATTTCCACTAATAGTTGTTCTGGGATGAATTTCTCGTTGTCCAACTGGAACGGTCACGTTACCATCACACTTCGCTTCCAACCTCAATTGGTTTGATCTAAAGATTAGTATGTGGCAGAGGTTCTTATTATTGTGAAGTCTCATCTTTTTTTTTAAAAAGTCCTCCTTAAGTTGGCTTTGAGAAAGAGTTAAAGCTGGTGGCACATTTGTGTCTTGCTTTCCTTTGTAAATCAGAAGACAGTATTCAAGAATCAAATTCACCAAGACACAAGTAGAATGTTGTTTGGGGGGGGGAAATGCCTTCTTTTCACTGGGAGGAGTGAGTCCTTGAAACTAAATTTCTACAAACATTTTGAGTGAAATATTTCTGAAGCATAGAACACTTTTTTTGTTTATTTGTGTTTTAAAAGTACTTCTATCCATGTGGGGTTTATCCCCTAACTAGTCAGAAAGTGTATTGATCCCTGGACTACACTCTGCTCTATTGCAACTCTGTCAGCTAAACCATAGAGACACAATTCAAACCCACTGGAACTGAGCAACATCAATTCAAAAACAACGGTAGATTCCAACTCACTTGGTAGTTTGGCTATTCAAACTGGATTAGAAAAGAAAAGAAAATAGAAAATGTCATTTTCAGCCAGCCCACATGATCCTATATCGCACCAGTTTCATTCTTTTTCGCCAAATATATAAATATTTGCAGCACTTTACTCAGATTATTAAAACTGCTTTCAGAATGTCTAATGAGTAAGTTGGTTTCTGGTTTACCAGATAAAAACAGAGCAGAAAGAAACCCCTACTTTTCCTAACTGACTAACGTCCAGCCAGAAAAACCTCTATTGGTGGCCACAAAATACCATTTTAATCAAATCTGATGTAAACAAAGATTTTTTATTTGCTATATACCACTGGTAATTTTATGCCCACCACCAGATAAAAATTAACAACTATCTAATACGCCTTGAAATGTGTTTTTCTACTAGTTCATGGAATATCTGTGAGCAGTTTGCAATGCCCTTGAATCTATTTGTTCTCCTGTTCTGTTTGATGACAATCTAGATGGATATTCTATTTCATCAGACCCTAATTTTGTTCAGACACGTGGGAATTAGAACTTCGCTGCTCAGTTTTGACAGACCACATAGTGTTTTTCACTGAAAGAGCGTAGCAAGGATATTTGGACCTGCAAATTTAAGGTCTGGTTTCTATAATAGCTTTCAAATTGCTTTCCACAAATGTTTTCCCAGTATACTTCAATTCTTACAGTCCCTTATAAAGCAAAGTGCTTCAGGATTTATTTAGATGCTGACATGTGTTGATGAACAGGAGATGGACTTAAGAACATGCTTAAAGTTAAGTACATAAGTAAATACTTCGCTGAATAAGCCCGAATGATTGCAAAGTGTGACTTCCCCCCACCCCCTCGCCCTTAAATTCAAATGAATACTCAAGGAAATATTTTGCATTAATTTACCATATGGTGTTTGGACAAGCAAGCAGGGAGGCAGCACAGTCTGCTGTAGCCACAAGTAAATACTGCAAAGAAGGTTTCATGCTCTGGATCCATCCTTCACCGGGGCAGACCGTTTGGGGAACGGGAATTCCAGCAGGTTTTGGCACTGCGGAGGGGTGGCAGCCCCAAGGGAGCTGCCTAATTACTAATTACCTGGCAGTTACCAGGTAAGGAACACTGGCTTGATCAAAAGAAGACACATGCAAAGATTTCCATTTATATTAAAATGCAATATTTCAGAAGACCCATTTAAAATAATGGTCATATGCATGAGCATAAGTTTGCATTATTCAGATAACCTGCTTCTCTGGGAGCTAATTGTATAGATAATTATCATATTTCCTAATGGTGCTACAACATAGTTTCCTGGACTGTTGCACAGGAGACATAAAACTCTGCCCTTGCCGAAACAATTCTGTCGGTCAACAAACTCAATTCAGGCCATAACTTGAAAAAGGAAAAGATTCTTCACAGGGAGGGTGGCTGGGCACTGGAACAGGCTCCCCAGGGCAGTGGTCACCTCCCCGAGCTGGGTTGAGTTCAAACAGCATCTGGCCAACGCTCTCAGTCATCTGCTGTGATGGGGCTGGTCCTGTGTGGGACCAGGAGTTGGACTGATGGTCCTTAGGGGTCCCTTCCAGCTCAGGATATTCATTGATTCTACAATAACTTTATAGCTATGGGGTCACTAACGTCATTCTTATTCAGGTGAGCTTTCTGCTGCCTCCAGAGAGCATTTTGCCCTAGCAAAAGGAATAATTAATAGCTTCAGGATCAGGCTTGGGGCTGCTCCCAAACAACGCATCAAGTCTTCCCGAATGACTTTGCTGTACTTCCAACGGTATGTTTTGCAGCTCCTTTGTAGAAAGAGAGCAGGAGGAAGGTTGTCTTTCCAGAAAACGAAGGATTTCTTTAATCTTTTTGGGGTCTGTCCTGCCCAAAGCACAGCAGGTCAGCGGCTGTTGTGCTCTTGCTCCTATGACTGGGCATGGGGCGTTCACTGCTTTCCTTTATTAAATCGGACACCTTGGTGGGCTGCTGGAAAAAAAAAAAGAAGATGGAGAAAGGGGTACTGGGGAGGGGAGGGAGAGCGCGTGAGAGAACCACATGTTAACGTTGCCTGTGTATGAACAGCAAGCTTTCTGGCTTGACATTTATTGAAAAAATAGATCTTACGCTGTATCCACCCAACACCTGTTGAGAAACACTGACCCCATTACAGAGGTTGGATTTACACTGGCTCTGTATAACACCCTATAAAGGAGGCCACTGGTGCAAAAGATTAAAGAATGCTGTTAAGTAAGTTGTTTTATTTCTTTTGAGACTGAAAGAAAGCTGCAAAGTGAGAGAAAGCTTTCCTCGGTTATTTACTCTTCATTACTGGGGATCTTGAAGGGCCTTGTATAAACTGCTCTAGTCGGGTCATGACAACACTTTATAAGGTGCAAATGTTGAGGTGGAGCCAGTGCTATACTGCCGGGGAAGCAAATGGAAAGGTCCCTCCCGACTAAATGGAAAGTTAGTGCTAATAAAAGCTCATGACTTTGGCACGGCTTCCCAGGCACAAGGGGCCCATGAACGTGGGTTTGCACCAGGACCGCCGAGCCCCGAGCAAGTGCCCCAGCCCCGCACACGGTCGATGGATACGTGCTGCCCTTGGTGAAGTTTCTCCACGTGAACTTCGTAAAGTCCTTGTTGGAGCTAAAAATCATATGTTTAAGGGCTGGGGGAAAAATCCCTTCTCTTTTACTAGCTGCTGTGTAATGAATAGCCCATTTCAAGGAATGTGTGAGTTCCTATTAGGGCTGAGTGAACGCTGCAAAATATTTTCAGTCAATGTGTGTCCCAGTTTTTCAGACAAATGGCTTTCTGTGTATTCGCTCCCCTCTGCTCTCTGCCTTCCCCAGTCATTTGTGGGATCTGGTTCTACCTAGGCAAAAGCTGATGGAGACAGCTTGCCTATGTTCACCAGCGGTGGGATAAGGCTGCGCCTGCCGCTTACCCCCTTTTCATTTGGTGAACTATCGCTCATGATGGGAACCTCCAGCATTCTGGGACCAAAAAGACTCTCTGGAAGGTGAGGCAAGGCTTGCAAAGGGCCATGGACACTGAGTAGTTATGTCCAAGTGGGTCAATGAAGGATTGACCTTGACCCAGCCAGAGACTTTATGGGCTTGAATATATTGCCTTGAGACATCCTGAAATATCTGAGGCACCTACAAGGGGCTGCCAGCTTTGATACAGGACCTGTGGGAGACCCATATCCTTTGGGAGTAACTGTTGGGGTCAGAGAGACTCCTAAGAAGATCCCAAATAACATTAAGCAACTGCATGTGGGTTGACAACTTGAGCTCTTTAATCACCCTCTGTCCAAAGATGGGCTGCAATTGTGGGGACTCAAAAAATCATCAGCTGAAGAAGATAAACAGAAAAGAGATTTGTCTGCTGCTCAAAGGAGGTGCAGAGGCAGGAGGCGTTTGCTCTCATCAGCAAAGATGAAGACTCCTCAGAGGGGTGAAGACCTCAGTGGGAGACTGTTTCACTCAGTCATCATTCAGCAGAAACCTGCAGCTCTCCTGCACTGCCTCAGAACGAGCCCTTTGCTTTGGAGAAGACACAGTGCAAAACCCGAATTCCTTCCTTTATTTTCCTGTCTGTCTGGAAAAAAAAAAAATTGAACCACAAGCTTTGGAGAAGAGGGCAAAGATGCTCACAAGGCTCCAGAGGTTCTCCGCTGATTTCGGGATGTCTCGCGTGTCAGCTGTGACACATTGCATCAAAAAAGCAACTTTAGGCGATTAGTTCCTGTCCATCCCTCAGCTGCCCCCATCACCAAGCACTCTCTTTGGCTACAGGCAGGGATGGATGGACTCTGGGCAGCAGACGTCAGGGTGTGAGAAAGTCTCTATTCAGCAGCCTTTTGAGGCAAGCTTCTTTCTCACCCCACCCTTTCCACAGCTCTGTTTGGACACAAACACAATTTTTGTGTAGGAATAATTCCTTCATAGCCAGGAAACATACTCTCAATGAGACCTTCTTTTAAAAAAAAAATATTTATTTTTTTTTAGTCCCTCTGGGCTGGGAATAGTCCCTTATTTCCCATGTAAGGCTGGCATGTGCTCTGCATTTGCAATAGGCAGAGCAGCTGCGTGGAGCTTGCAGAGTTGGGCTCCTTGTGTGTTAGGAGAACTAAGACCTGCGGGTTCAATTAATAGACTTTGGAAATGAACCAAGGCCTGATGATCCCCAGGCTTGTTTTAAGTGAAGGAAGGTGGCCATCGGAGAAGAATTAGACCTGCCAGGGTCTTAATGCAGCTGGGACACACAGTGAGAGCCTGAAAAGCCAAGAGTCTGGAACCTGTGCTCCGACGGCTGCCAAGCCAAGAAGTCCCATTGCTGGGACAATAAACAAACAGGAACGGTCTGTGCAGATGAACGCCTCGTCTTTTGGTTTGCACGGACTGTAAAATCCATATGCTTCCTAAGTCACAAGCCTCTGAGGTCTTTAATGAGAAGGATGAACAGAGAGGAGTTTCACAAAGTGGGAAATGGGTGAGATTTATATTAATAAATAAATAAATAAAATCCTACAGTGCTTTTCAAACACTTAAGGGCCCATTAAGTCAAAAAATCTTTCCATTACTAATTTCAGTTAATTACCATCTTAAACAAAGACAGACCTCCGTTACTAGGATCAAAGGCTGGTGCTTCAAACTAAGGCAAATTCTCTCAAAGTCACAGGTTTGGAAAAGCGCCTAAACACACAGCGCAGAGCTGGTGATGCACAAGGGCAGGGAAGGTGAGCATCACGAGAGCTGACAGGGGAGACAGACCCGTCCCCACACCCCTCCTTCACTGTCACCTGGAACGTGGGCATGCTCCCCTGTTGTTTCCACCATCCAGATCCAGAAGAAATCATGGGCTATTTGCCGGCTGCTGTTTGGCTGGATGTTTCTGTTCCCGTCCTTCTCATTAAGCCTCTGCATTTTGGCTCTGGCAAAGCCCAAGGTCAGAGTAAAACGTACTTGGTTGCTGATGACTGATGACTAATTTGGGGTGAAAAGTCCTGCATGAGGAGTTTTCCACCCAAAAACCTAAATTCTCCACTCTGACACTACTTCTCTGAGAAGAAGTCCATTCAAAAACCAGGTTTCAGGATGAATCAACCAAGCAAGAGGAAATTGGCGTGCTGACTGGATATTTATTTGTTGTATCTGTGCAAGCAGTAAAAGACGAGGAGGGGGGAGGCGTGGAGGGAGGAAGAGAAATACTCTGGGATGACTGGGAAATGCACAAGTTTTTATTTATCAAGTCTGTTTACTTTAAAATACATCCAACTGGAACGCTAGGTGCAGACATAAAAATTAAAATAGAAAACATCCTGGGCCAGCCTCTTAGAGGATACGAATTGGCATGGGACTTCCCATGGCTTCCAGCAAAGCCTGCCGCATTCACACCAGCTGCACTCAGTTGCTCCCAGTGAAGTTAAATAAACTCAGGTCCACCGCTGAAGTCGATTTTGCAAGGAGCGAGAGGGAGGGAGGAAGAGATGAGGTCTCTGAGGTACCTGTGAGAGAAGCTGTTTGGGGCATGGTGGGTCTGAATGAGACCAGAATTGAAGGACAAGCCAACATGGGTCAAGGAGCGCAAGTGTGCTCCAGATACAAGCAGTGCTACAGCTCGCTGCCATTCCTGGGTGGCCCAAAGGTGTAGCCCCACTGAGGGCTCGCTGCAGTAAACCAAGCCCTTGCCTCCTGGACTTGCCATGGGCTCAAGGGAAGCAAGCTCAAGTGGGGTCACCAGAAAGAATACGATCATTGAGTGGTAACAATGCATACAAATTACCAACAGACCGTGAAATTCAGCCTCAGTCTGTTAAAAATGCTGGAAACGTGGAACAAAAGAGTACAGTTAAACTTCATCTGCTCAAAAGGTGACGTTGAGGCTTTTCTTAGAGCCTGCATGATACTTGTTGCCGATTATTTATATGGTATTCACAGGAATAATCCCGTGTTGCTTTACTGCATGGATTAACACCTCGCTGAAGCGTCAGAATGACTGGACCAGGATGTGATGAGGCTCTGCAAAACACCAAAAATGCCTACAAATGAGCGGCAGCCCTGGCAGGTTTGAGTGACCAACAAATGGACAGATCTGCTGCTGGAAATACATGTTCCCTCTCCTTGAACAGGCAGGAGAATTCAGGGAGATTAGTGGTGCAGAAAGACCATTTTCTGTGGGAGCCTGGACTGTAAATCATGGTTTAGTCCCATCTGGGCATTTCCGTCAATTTATAAACAGTTTGGTCTTCTCCTAGCAAGGACTTCACTTTTGCTGTGGGGTGCTGGAGAGCTTTTCACAGTGAACATGTGGACTTTTCTGGGTTATACACTGTTATGTTGGTGCTAGCGGCTGTAAAGAACTGAGAGAGACACCCAAATAGTCCTTTTCCAAATGAAGCCCCTCTAGTTTTTGGGTAGGGAAAGCAAAGCAGAACCATTTAAAACTGAAAAAAAAAAAGATGTAAGAAATAGAATATTTACTTTACAGAGAAGGCTCAAATGAAATTACGGTCAATGCACATTTGATCAGTTTTGCCTGCTTAATGCACCTTTATTAGCTGAAGATAAGAGCCAGCCGACTGTGCTTGCAATAATACCGTCACAGAAAAATGCCCCAGTGAACTCTCTCTGAGATAACATCTTCAATAATCTTTCCGGTGTTAAATAAACAGCCAGAAAGGAAAACACGAATGGATCCAAATATTCATTTCTCCCTAGCAGTTGTGTTTTTGGGAGTGGAACGGTTCTGGATGGGGGATCCTACATATGGCTTAGTTAATGGATCGTGATATGAGTGAAAACCTTCCTAAAGAGGAATTTAAAAACGAGGGCTCAAAGAAGAGCCTCTCTTGTCGTAATTTATGGGCTGAATGCTTGCTTAAGGAATGCAAATAATCCCTAGCAGACATGACTGCCATTGACGGCTATGGGAGCAGGCGTTGCAACAAGGGGAGCTGGGTTTGGGCAGCCGAGAGAGATTAGAGAAATGTGGCGGCATGTGGTTGTGCCTTTAAGGAAACTATTAGCTGAGGAAGCGAGTCACATTTCTCTAATTTTATTAGTATTGGCCAAATCTAGGAGTTCTCACCTAGACTTAATTGACCAAAATTTCTCTTGAAGTCAGTTGGAATTTGCCTGAGTTAGGGGCTCTGCACCAGCTGAAAAAGGTCTTCAGGACTAAAACCCACTGCCCTTTCTTTCTTGTACCAGATGTGCTGATTAAGTGTCAAGAAGTCCCTACAAGGCCGTTTATAGACAAAGTATATGAGCTTGAAGCTGCACAACCACTGTGGTTGACAATGAACAGTATTTTCCTCACATCTGAACACTATTAGAGAGAGTAAAGAAGACAGAACCGTACTTGAAAATGTGAAGCAGAAGCAAAAATTTAGATGGAGACATCTCTGGGTCTGCTAACACCATTAAGAGCACATATTTTGCTGTTTCATCTTTATTTCAACCATGTTTCATAAAACAACATGTTAACTTATTCTGGTCCTCAGAGATGAAGGCAGAGAAATAACCTTCATGAAATTCAACCACTTTAGGAGCAAGGACAGTAATACTTGCTCTGGGGTAGTTTTTTTTTAATGGGCTTTCAGATTTTTTTAATCTTTGTGATGAAAAAGTTACTTCTCCAAACAATGCCTTCAAAGAAGAAGGGTTAGAGAACATAGGGGAGCTAAGCTGTACCTGTGATTCTTCAGGTACCAAAGGGCGATTATCTGCAGATGGATGGCACATTTGTAGAAGAGGTCCATGATATCCTCGGTCCCTTCAAGTATCCGCACTGAGCTGGATCTGAGTCTCCATTATACACATTTAGGGTGGAGCCAAACTCTCAACCGTTTCTCTACGCAAGATGCTGAAGTGAAGACTGCTACATGTCTGTAAATGAACGCTCTGAAATCAAAGCATGAAGTTAAATAGCAATTCAAAAGTGAAGAAAACTAGTCATGAAATGTCTACCAAAGAGAAATGTTGACAAAACCCAGAGAAAAGAATGAATGTAAGTTTGGTGTCGCCCTGGAAGCCGCCTACATCTGAGATTTGGGGCCATGGAAAATGATCACCAATGAATCCAAATTAACAAAATGTGGAAGGAAAATGCTATGGATATATTTGGGACTTGCGATAGAATTTTTTTAAGACCTTTAAAATAATGATGGGCACAGTTTCAACTCCACTGAGCTATGCTACTTATACCACTTCTACGCTTGACCTAAACAGCTGTTTGATAGCTTATATTTCAGCATGTTTTATCTAGTCTCTATTTTTTTTCATTTCCCCATAGATTTTTGGTATAAAAACATCAGTGCATGTGTTTTAATTTAAACTGCTAAAATGCTGGTTAACATTGGTTATTTTAGACGATTGAGGCTTGCTTAAACACATGGAACTTTCCTTTTCTATGGAAAATTGTAGGAAATTAAGAAAATGTTCTTACCTTGGACTCTCTAAGCTTATATATATTAAAATTTGGATGGTGGTCATGTATGAGTGTGTAGGTATTCACATACATATGCATGTATGTACTCATGCACGTATGTGTGCATGTGAATGGAGAAGAACCTTGAACGTATTGGGAATTTCCTGGCAGTAGAAGTGATAGACCATTTTTCTAAAGACTTTTATTGGGATCCTTTTTTGGGCCAAGGTGTGAAAATTGGCAGCTTGCTGCATTTTTTGACAGACTGCTGAAGATTGGCTAATTAGAAATCAAGTCTGATTCCAAGTCAAACAAGCTGAGGCCACTAAGTCTTCATAGGATGTTTGTCTGAAACATTTCAGTGAGCGCTAACGTTTTCAGAAGGAACAATATTGTTAACCCATGTTCACAAGTGCAATACAGCACTTGTTATAAAGTAAAACTGGTATAAAATTTGCTTTATGTGAGCAATCAGTCTTCACGCTACTTCCAGCCAGGAAGTAGAGCCCAAACTATATGATCTGTTTGTTATTTATGTAAGTGATAACACCGGTTTAAGTGCAGAAGCTGGCTTTTTAGCAAAGGTTTGATGGTTTATTCGATTTCCCAGCTGGGGTGGTTAAGGTGAAAAGATTTCCCAAAGGTCACAAAATATGGTGATGCGTCAGCCCCTGCAGAAGCCCCACATCCTCCACCCCTTGTCATTCAGCCGGCTCCTCTGCCCTCTAACAAGCACCACACCACTGAAGCTGAGGACAGAATTTTGGCCCCGTTTCCTCAACCTTATTAATTTCAAAGCACTCTTCTACTAAATACACACCGCAGGCTTCACGAATCCACATTTTGGCCAGAGAGACCTGGTAGACAGTGAAATAATTTTCCCCAAAGAGACGTGATGGAAGCATCATAACTCAAACCACGCGGAATTGGGTCTGACAAAGCACGGGCGAACACGCTAGTGTGGACAGAGTTACTTTGGCAGAAGGAGCCAGAGCGGAGGACTTAACATGTAATGTGCTCTCGTGCACCATTACTCACCCTGCGGTCTGCAAACCACTGGTGGTCCGTGAAGCATCAGAACATGGCCCGAGAGATGATAGAAATTTCTTTGTTGTGGGTTTGATTTTTTTTCAGTTTTGTTTTGTTTTAAATAAAAAGGCACATTCTGAAACAAAATTAAATGAAAGGGGAGAAAATGAAAGCCCAAAGCACTTAAAACTGAGCATCACTTTTATTTGGTTGTAAAGGAAAGCCCTCACAGCAACACCACACAAGATGGTCCTTGGATTTTGCATGCTGCAGAAGAAAAGTTGTCCATGGATTTAAGGATGCTGAAAAGCGCAGAGGCAGCAGCTGAAGAGAAAGGCTGGAATGAGAGAGGCCTTTTGCTCTCATTCTGCACTGGGGCATTGAGAGCGATATCAAGCTTTCCAAATGATTGGGTCATATAATTTCTGATTTCTGTGTCATATCAAGGCATTGAATATAGTACTATGTCCGCTTTGGGAGTCAAGAGTTCTGCTTTCTTCCCACCACAATGCTTTTACTTGGCTTGTCACTTACGAGACTTCTTGTGCCTCTATTTGTTTATAGGAAAATCAGGATCGTTTTAGTGAGGGTCACATCCTTCTACTATTCTGAAGACTGTCTAAACCATGCAAGCCACCTGGAAACGCCTGAGATGCTGTTGGAAGGTCTCTTCTAACTGTGCTGCCCGAAAATCTCGTCCATCACAGCCCTTTAATATTATGAATGATGCTGGCTGAAAGGTTTGTGATGAAACTCCAGATTTCGTAGGGGAGGGATGGGTACTATGAAAAAGTGAGATTATTGTGAAAAACAGCTTTGACAATTTGCTTTTCTCCACATACAGAAAAAAATAACAACTTCATTAGCTGTGAGGCTACCTGGATTCACAATTGCAGCACAGAGGGGATTATCCTAAAGTATTTTAAGGATGAAACAAGGCTTTGGGTGAAAGCAAAGAGGGCAATTCTTTGTCTCTGAAATCAGATATTTTTATTCATTCCATGTTAAACTGAACCCACACAGAAAGAAACATCCTTTTTTTTTTCCGCTGTGAACATTTAGCCGGAACAATGCCAAAAGAACGGGAGCATTCCCCATCCTCTCACATCAGAACTGTTGGATCCTTAGGCTTTGTACAATGGCACGATGTTAAAATGATATTAAAGTGTCTGTGATTTCATGGCCACCACGGAGCCATGCTGAGGTGGCCTCAGAGGCAATCTGCATTCCCGAGATGTGTGGTCTGTACCACGCAGGCTTAAGAATGCTCTTTGTGGTACAAAAGTTAACCATAAGCCTGTTTTATTTATCCTGACCATTTAAACCACTATCTCTTTTTGAACATGGCCATTCTTTATAGATTGTGGAGATCATTATTTGTTCAGTTAACGGCTCTCCCTTTCGTTTTTAACTGTTGTTCTTATATACATATGAAGTTCTTTGGATCCAGCAGAGTTCATAGACTACAAAGACTTGTGCTGGAAAAAAATATTTGCATTTCGCTAGTATTCAAGAGAAAGGTCAATAAAATAAAGCAAGATGAGAAATCATGGGGTGAAATGCTGGCCCCACCGTAGTCAATGGGAGTTCTGCCATTGACTTTTAACGGGGCCCAGAATTTCACCCGCATTGCCTCATATATGGAGAATGACTCCTTTTTGTCCACATATTTCAAGCCTTAGGAGGCAAATGGAACAGAACTAAATCAATATCCCATCAGAAATGCAGATTTCACCTTGTCCTCTCTGTTTCTGAATCCATAAATTCTGGGCAAAATCTGAACTCTTTTATTTTTGTTACTCCTTTGAATTCGAGGAAGGCTGGCTGTAACGGAAGTTGCCTGGATGGGCTTTATAGGTGGAACAACCTGAAGGAATGAAATGCACAGCATTCTTATAAGATGAAAGCATCCCTCGTATAGATCCAGGACCGGACAGGCTGTCTGCTCCACACAGTAACAAAGACTGAAACCATATTGGCGTGGTGCCTGATACAACACTAAATGCTTCCCTGTGGCTTTCTACTCCCAGGGAGAAAGAGCAAAGAAATCAGCGGGGAGACCAGTGGAAGTCATGGTTTGACAACATCAAAGAGCAGCTTGGA
This sequence comes from Psophia crepitans, assembly GCA_013399095.1. NCBI lineage: Eukaryota > Metazoa > Chordata > Aves > Gruiformes > Psophiidae > Psophia > Psophia crepitans. The sequence goes on from VWZZ01000600.1 coordinate 652,545, forward strand.
CCCTATCCTTATAGAGAGAAAAAGGTTGCCAGGATCCCATGAGTTGGCTGACTAATAAGTGAAGTGCTGCCAGTGCTCCAATTCAGGACGACTTGGGGTGACCCAGTGAGTGATGGCCAATGCCGGTGGAAGAAGTTAACAGAAAATAGCAGGGAGATAAAGAAAAATAAGCAAGCAAATATAGGAATTGGGAATGCATAGGAGCACAGGGGGAGTCGCCTCTTGGATCAGAAACGTCTGTGTTAGTAGTAAGGTCAACAGTGACTTCTGAGAAGGCATTCGCAGTCTTCGTTGCTGCTTCCGTCCTCTGACAGAGACACATTGGTGTGCGGTGCCATTTGTCTTGTCCACACCGGTCAGGATAACGGACAATGTTTTGGGGGGGAAGGAAGAAAATATATCATTTAAAAACCAGGATGGCCAGATGTACATTTGCACTGGGATTTTGCATATCGCATGCAGGTCAGCCCCTGCTAGTTATTATAAATGACCTTGGGCTCCTTTATGAAGACCAAGTCCCCAGTGAGGGCTGAGTGACTTGATTTCCTCGTTTATGGGAAAGAAAGCAACTACAGCATGTGGTGGTGCAAGGCACCCTGTGACAGACAAGGGACAAGAAAAGGCTTGGTGACTGTTCATTGAGTGAAGGACTGCTCAGGGTGTATAGAAAATGTTTCCTAATTCTCCTAAAGTAGAAGAATCTATAAAATGGGTGAAAACTGTCGCAATCTTGACAAGTGAGGTGTTCAGGGTAACAGAGCGAGCAGAGTGGCTCCCAGTTTGCTGTAAATCATTTCTCCTCCTGCGATATGCCGATATGCCCTGTCCCTGCAGCCCCTGAACTTCAGCTCACACCGAACAACATTGCAAGACCCTGTTTTCTCCCAAGGGGACCCCAAGGAAGTATTAAACTCAAGGTCTGAGAAGGAGGAATGATTTTGGCCACAGCCACACCTGTGGCAGCTGGGTCTTGTTTCTAGCTGGACCATTGGGTGGCCAAGGCAATGGGGAAGGAGAGCTGCTCCCAGTCTCCTCATATTTTTGGCAAATCACTTCCCTGTATTTCCATACCTCTGATTTTTGCCTTAGCTGTTTAAATTTTCAGTTCTTCAGCAGTCCTTGCAACAGGACCCTGATCTCTTCTAAGGCCTCTGAACACCGCGGTAATATAAATAATAAGAAAGCATTTATCAAAGCATACAAAGGAAACTCTCTGTGCTTTGATTTAAAGCATGTAAAATGAGTCTTGGAAAACATTCCTCCAAAGGAGCAGAGGATTAATTAACGCTTGCCCAGCCCATTGCAGCCACAGGCGGTTCTAGGAGCCCTCAGCACCCACTGACTTGCCACCAGCGTTGGCTTTCATCGAAATGGGGTACAGGCAGACACCGGATCTATCAGGGCACAGCAGATGTAACAGCATCTCCTTTCTTTAACTAGGTTTGCTTTTCTGCATAAAGAACTCAAAAGAAAATAAAGGGACACAAAACTATGTCATATTTAGAGAGATGAGGAAGAAATAGTTCAGCATCCTTGAGGATCAGAGTGCGTATTGCCAAACTTTGATAGCCTGCTGCATATTTGATTAACAGCTGCTTTCATAAATTGAAATGAATGACTCTCCTCCTGGTTTGAGGTGCTGCCCACAGACTGTCCAGCTCTGCCCCCCAACTTCTCCAACACAGGTCCCGAGGGAGCCGTGTTGTGACACCGAGCAGCATCTACAGGGACATCGGGAGTCCCCACAGCTGCCAAGAGACAAGTTCCCGAACGCCGTTTGCTCCAAGTTCATCGGTCTTCCTCACTGAAAGACTCAAAGTTGGACTTTATCATCTCAGCTGGTTCAAATTGCAGAGCACAAGAAAGGAGAATGGTTTTCCAGGTTTTAAGCCAGGATAATTTGTTTGCTTTATTATTTTTTTTTATTGTAAAAATAGTTTAAATCCATCAAGTCACTCTTCAGAGTTAAAGACCTGCAATAAATCCTAATCTGTTTGGACTCAGTTTCTGATTAATTTTTTTGCCAAGCACTGTAATAAAAATGGATTCATTTAAAGCTATGTGGAGAAAATATATATGGAATTTTACAGCAGCCATTTCTTTAGCTGGACTATGCTTTTTTTTTTTTTTAAATGCATGTTTGAATCATTATAATAGCAATAAAAAGAACTGGTAATTACATTGCCTGTAAAAAGTCATTAGACAGGAATGGAAATTTATAAAACCACCACAATTAATGTACATACACACACACATACACATATGTACTTGAAAAACTATTAATATAGAGGATAATTATAGGATATGGCAGGAAAGGGGTGTTTAAAGAAAGGTTCGATGTGGTACTTAGGGACATGGTTTAGTGGGTAATATAGGGAGTAGGGGGACAGTTGGACTAGATGATCCTGGACATCTCTTCCAACCTTAATGATTCTATAATTCCATGCTCTGAGGTTTAAATGAGTTATCTTCTAGGTTTGTGGGATTCTAGAAGTCTTGAAGACCCTCATATGTTCCTTTAAAATGAAATTCACGCTGTGCCACCACCAGGCACATCCTTGCTGCAGATTGCTGGGTGCATGGGGATGAAAGAAGGGTGTCCTATTCAAGGACAAGGAGTGTTCTACCCTGCAAAGCTTGCTGGGTGGGAATGCCCACATCCACATTGGATCCCTAAAGCTGGATAGACGTGTTAAAACGAGGAGGGACTGTGCCATTCCTGCAGCCAGCATAAAAGCAACCTGCCCTAATTTCTCAAATGAACTTTGTACAAAACTACGAATGCCAAGGCTTGATATTTATTTTCCGCAGTCCCAATCTCTGTCTTGAATCAGGGGCATGAAATAAACACTCCTGGCTTGAAATAATCAGTTGTCTGCAGAGACCTGAGTACTTCTTTCTCCCCGGGAGTATTTATGAACCCCAGTGTGGCAGAGGCTGCCCCGACATGCAAAAATCATCCCTTGGATCATCTGGGAGCAAACGAAGCGCTTTTTTAGCCTAAGGGAAATGAAACACTGCCTACCTCACGGGACCCCTCCGCATTTTACACGGGTGTGATGCTGCTGTGTACCCTCCCTGAACCTCCATTCCCAGTCCGCCGTGGGATCTTGCTGGCATCCTGCATGTGCAGACGATGGGAAAGCGCATCGCGGCGTTTCGGATGCGGTTACGGGGCAGCGGGGCTGGAGCAGCCACCCCCTGTCGCGGGAAAGGAAGGTGGGAGTTAAGCTACGGGTCTTGGGAAAGAAGAATCGGTGTCGGCTCTGTTTAACTACTCAGCTCGCACCTCTCCAGAGAAATGCACTCAGGGAAGGTAGGGATATGTATTTCAGGGAGTGAAACCGTGGAAAGAGATGGGATCCCGTCACCTGGGAGCAAAGCAGGGAGACCTCCGGGTTACACCTCACGTAGGTGGTCTGGGCCAGTCTTCATGAATGCACAGGAAACGAAAAGCAAAGGCCAGGGGAGACAATCATCCCTCTTTCACTCAGCCATCACAGTACAAAAGGAGTATTCTTAAACTTAGGCTTTAAAAGCACTGTCAGTCCTTGAGGCCAGTTATTAAATTTTAAAAGGAGCAGCAGATGCTCGAAAGTTGAACATGGGGGTTCATTTACATGCTCAATTCAAAGAATTTTTTTTTAAAAAAATCACCCTTCAAGAAAAATAATCTCAAACAAGTGAGATTTTCTTGCCAAATTCATTCGAAGGATTTTTTCCCTCCTATCAGCTACTCTTATATCCAAGGACAATGTTATTTTCCCCTTTTTGGAAAAGCTTTGGACTGACATTTGTTTATAATATCTTATTAGAATTTACTAAAATATTTTCAGCATAAGACCCATGGCGTCAACTCATCTTTCCTCACTAAAGCAATAAGCACGCATTAAGGCACAATGCCTTGGGCTTCCTGTTTACATCCGCAGGCGGCAAATTAATGCGTGCTCATTCCTCCCATGTATTAATCTCGCCTTTTCCCACATAATCCGTAAATGAAGCCCAGATGGAAAGAATTAGCTTGAAATCTCTCCCTTCTCCTGCCCTCTCCCCCCTGAAAAATATTGGGAGAGGGGTTTTGGTAGCACTGATTACACCACAAAATTTTTCTGTGATTCCTTAAGTTCTTAAGCATATTCCTATTTCCCAATAGCAATATAGGATTATACTGGTGGTAGAATATAGCACATGATATATTACGGTTCCTATGCTACTTCTCTGCTTACAAGACCAGAAATATTAAGAAGAAAGCATTGGAAATGTTTAAAGCAAGTAGCTAGAAACTAACGGACTTTAATCCGAGCACAGTGAATTCAGTGAAGAGACTTCCAAGCAACAGACATGGGATTAAACCTTTCCAAGTCTTATAAAAATAGACTCAGTGTAGGTTGTAAGCTCTGTTTAAATGCAGGTTGTAAGCATTGCTTAAATACTTTGACTGAGGTCTTGCTGGATATAAGATTGTGTTGTATATTCCTTAATTTTAAGGGAAAAACTTTTCATGAGATGCCTATGATGCCTTTTGTAGGCAGCTGCTTCGAAAGCTCTGGGTGGGTGTTTCTTACGGTGCCTTTGCCAGGTGACAGGCTATCACATCAGCAGGATCAGTTGTGTTTTAGTCACACTCGCATTCCGGTTGTTTCGTGGTGTCTATCTATCCGGCAGCTCGCAGGTTTAAAAGCACAATGACGTGATGGATGCCGTCCCCATGCCATTCGGAAGTGGAGGGATTACAAGATGAGCTCATGCCCTAGGAAAATGGACTGGGAAGGGAGTCAGGTGCAGCACCCTCTCCTCCCTACCAAATCTCTTGTGCCTGTTAGGACACACCTGCCTTATTAACAATATCCATCACCTTCCAGGCTCCAGAGCCATTCCTGGATCTCTTGGTACTCTTTCCCCACCTACTCCACTTGGTCATCTCCAGCTCCATGCATGTTGTGTTGATCAACATTTTAAGGGTGGGGCCATCCCATTAGTTCTCATTTTCTGCAACCACAGTTATGTCATGGCCAGTTCCTGATCATCCTGCTGGGAGGAGCTGAACCTCAAGTGAGCCTGTGCTTACTTAAAGGCTTTCCAAACTGACAACGAATTTTACCTGGCTAGCGCATACCATGGGAAAAATTCATCAAAGGGAATTAAAGAACTGGTCCAACTACACATTCATCTCTAGTAAAAGCAAAACCACAGATACATTATTTTAATCCTCAATTATTAAATCGCTTGAAGGAGTTTACTGCGCTGGGGAACTCTGAAACATTTTAGACATGATGCCAGCGATTTGTTTGAAGCCCTGCGTGCTGCCGCACGCACTGAACTACCCATGAACCTGGGGTGGCTTCCGCATTTCTAATACCCAGGTCGTGCAGCAGCATCGGTTCCTACCACAGAGGAGTCTGAGTCCCAGGCAGAAGAAATCGCTTTGCAGAAAGTACGGGAGCAGGCACAGCTCCGAACCCGTGTGCCGGGGTTTGAGCCAAGAGAAATATAAGCCAAGAAGCCACCTCTTTTTGGTTTTATATCACCACAGTCACCTCAAGGCATCACAGTCATCTTCCTGCACAAGCTGGTGAATTCGATGGAGAAAGGACTCTTTCTTCAGCAGCTAATGAATAGGAAATGCTGAAAGAGCAGAATTAATTGCCATGAAAATTGCAACATTTTTAAAAGGTTTTTTTTTATACGGGTGATTTTGGAGTTCTTTGGATTTTTTAAATTTTATTTTATGAGCACTGTAATAGTCAGAAATGTTATTGTTCTGTTTGAATGCGAGTGTTTAATCTCAAAACATTTCTCTTAACTTGAGAAACACCCCCCTCAGTGAGGAAACTGAGAAACCCGTCAGGGCAAGGAGGGAAACAGATCTGAACTGAAAACCAAATGGAAAATGAGAATCAAAACGAGCAAATGAAAATTACCAAAAGTAGGGAGGCAATTTGATAACGAACAGTGACCTTTACTTTAACCTTCAAAAAAGGGAAAAATGTCTGGGTGATCAAAATGCAAGAAAATTTGCAATAAGATTACTCATCTCTGCTCAATTAAACATCAAGGTAGGATGGGTAGGTAGGAGGGTTCGTTACTTCTCATCCACAAATGGTCTGGGGAAAAAAAAAAAAAAGAGTAAAATGAAAGAGTTATGCAACTTTAGGGTGAGTAGTTAATTGTTCAAGGAAACAGAGTTTCCTCCAAGACTGATAAATACCATAGGCTATTTCAAACAACTGAGTAGTAAATCAAAGAGAAGTGCTGTTACATTATACAATGAAATCAAAGTGATTTGCAGAACCCTAAATGTTTCTTCGTTGCCCTTAATCCTATACCATTAAAGTAACGAGGAACTCTGATAAGGTTTTCAGACAGTGACAAGGGAACGGGAAAATTATAGGCGTTTGTATTTAAAGCATTTTCTCTCAGGTCTTTTGGTTGAAAATATAATGAAATATTGTAAATACTTTTATGAGGTTGTAATAAAAAAAACCCCTGTAAATGAACCTAAAACTAAGCTTTGTTGAAAGTCGAGAACAGGATCGAGTCATGCTGCTGTCCTGGAAAAAACAAAAATAATAAAAAAAATTATTTGATATTTTAGTATGCTTTATGCATGGCAAAAATTCAGAATATTTAAAAAACCCCAAGCCGTTACTGCTCAGTGCAGTACAGAAAACACATTCAAAACGTAGATAACTAAAAACTAGGGGTTTGTAACCCATATAGCGAAGACAAGTGAATAGTGAGTGATTTTTTCTTTAAATCACAGATGCTGTGTGTGCTTTCGACACAATACATAACACAACCACACGTTACAATAGACCTCTGTCATCTATAGACATGTACAGAATGACTTGTAAAGAGATAAAGTTAATACATGTAGTGGACGTGCTAGGATAGAGACCATACCTATTTTTATATGGTCTAATCGTGTGTGCTGTCATAGTGGGAATAAATACATGTTGTGCTCACTTTATGCTACGGACTTAATGACATCCATACCAACGTTTTCATCCATATGACGACGCACACACACGTACGGAGACATGGAAAGAAATTCAGACCATCAGGCATGACTCTGCTTCCCTCTTTTCCACGAAGCCCAGCTTACTTCCTCGGAAGGAGAGGGCATTGCTTACTTTCTGGTTCAGTTTGGGCTTTTCCAACTCGATTTTCACGATAACAGATTAATTTCTCCATCAAATCAAAGTGGGGCTGCACGCGTGGTTAGGTCTGAGCATCTCTGCACGCTCAAGAGGGACCCGCGGACAAACCCCTGTGACTATTTACCGGCAGCAAAACGCCGCCTGGGCAGACCTTAATCTGGATAGTTTATAAAACGCCACGCTCCCCAATGCGGGGAACACTGCTTTAATTCTTCGGAACTGGATTAAAAGAAACATATGCTAATAGAGGGGTTGCTGTTAGTGCAGCTGCTGTATACAGCCCCGCGTCGCAGTGACAGAAAAGCCATAACTCACTGCTACCAGTGAGCTTTCCGCTATTTATTTATTGAGTTCAGCCAACAGACTTCTAAGTGATTTAGATGTTCCTCAAGATAAAAACAGTATAGTAAGTCAGGATTTTTTACAAATCCAGCATTGCATCAGCAACGGAAAGGGACCAGGCGGGAGGGCAGAGAGGGGGGAAACGACCTGGGTGTAAATGGGCACAGTTTAGTCTTTCTGCTGACCAGCATTAGCAGAGACCAGGAGGTGTTACTGCTCTTCAGGCATGCCTTTTATTTGTTTTCAGTACAGCAAAAGAGACAGCATGTGTACAAAGGGGCCGATTAGCACTCCAGTGGAATGGCGACAGCTCTACGAGATGTCAGTTAAAAAGAAAAGTAATAAATGGCAAGAATCAAAATAAGAGAGGCTCTGGGGAAAGGAAAAAAAAATCAATTACTAAAGGGAATGAAAATGTCACTGTCAGAGGGTGACAGCAATTCCTAATATAAGGGATTTAGCAGTGAAGGACATATTCCTTTCTTTTTTTTTAACTTAAAGGCAAAATATATGTTAACTCTGACGAGCATTTTTGAACTTCGAACTCTTTGACCTTTAAAGCCTCCAAAATAAACCCTGGCCAACTCCGAAGAAATGGCAACAAATAGCTGAGCCGGTCCCTTGGGTGGCTTTGGCCACGCATCCGCGACATCGTTTGGCTGCGTCCAGCACCACCGCGGTGGCAGCGGCTCCTGCGGACGGACAGACAGACAGACAGACAGTAGCAAACTCTGCTCCTGCACCCCAGCCTCCAGCCGGAGTCACCCGGTGGATTTTTCCAGGATTATCCCAGCATTACAGCAGCGGGTGGAAGAATTAGGCTGGGGAGACAGACTGCTAGTATCTCTGTTTTACAATGGGTATCAGAAAAGTCATGTTTTGCCCCAGTTTGTACCTCTCCTCTCTCCTCCAGTTTGCCTGAGTGAGGTTCCAACACAGGACGAATCACAGAATTATTTGTGCCAAGGTATAAAACACCCAGAGCCATTTTACATTAGTGAGACCTTTAAATCCAGCCCCGCTGAATAAAAGCTGTTTTCTATCACTCCGTAAGCCACCGTGGGCCTCGAAGGAATAAAAATGTCACCCTTTCTAGCCCAATTTTATCAAGTTTCTGGGAAGAAATTAGACCGTCCACAGTGGTTTGCAGCAATACGAACATTTTCTGAGCGTATTTATCTAGAGATGTTTAACAAGCACATGAAGGCAGCTCAACCTTCACGTGGTGATGGGAGATTATCATCCCCAGAACCCTAAATGACAGAGATCGTCCTTAAGCCTGAACCTCTGCAAAAGGCTCAGTACAAACAAGGGAAGAGAGAAAATCACACAGAGTAAACCCTTCACCTCTTCTGCACTGATCTTGGTGGAGAATTTTTGTGTTGGGTGAGAAAGAGGAAATTTGCGTTTGCAATATCTCCTGAGCTTAACCGCTCCCTCCCTACCTGTACTGTGTCCTCATAAAGTATAAAATAGTGCCATCTACTGACATTGCATTTTAATACGCTCCCCAGATGATTGAAACGACTCCTGTGCACTCAGCATGAGACCTCGGAAGCTGATTTTTCTCTCCCTTCATCATTGCATTAACTCTCCAACCAGGGCAGCTGCTCAGATGGTACCAAAGCAGCCCCAGCTAGTACTAGAAGAAAATATACTAGTGCTCGCATGGCTGTTGTAAGGGATTGAACCTACTGCTTTCAATCCAGAGACCCTACTATTAAGGCAGAATATTGTTCAGGTCTGGATTTTCCTCTGCAAAACACAGGAAGGCGTAATGGGGAACGCGAGGATGGTTAGCTATCTTCAGGATTGCTCAAAAGCTCCCATGGGAAAGGAACAACCCGTGTTGGGCGAGGTGCACACAAAATCCCTTGTCACGTTATTTAAGACAAAAGGAAACACCTGAAAGGAAGGATGAGAGACAAGGCGATGTGGCTTGTGGCAGTGACATGAGCGGGGCCACCGGTGTCTTAAATATGGGGAAGAAAAAGCCTGCTCAGGAGCTGCACACCTGCGCAGGAGGATGTGCCATCTCCTGCCATCCGCTGTCAGTTAAGGCACTTTAGAGAAAGTTAGTTCACAGAGTTAACGCTTTCCAGATAAGTTAAAAAAAAAAGAGGAAAGGGAACGTGATTTCCCTGGTTTGGAGATCGGTGGTTAGAACCGGTCAGCGTTGGTATGAACATGAGTTTCTGATAACACCAAAGTCACCGGATAAAAATGAGACCAGCCCCAAAGGTAGAAATACTCTGCATGCTTTCATGTTACTCATAACCACTCTACACCCAAATGCCAATCATGAGAGGAAAAGCAACGTGCCAAGTGCATACCCAATACAGTTGAGGAGGGGTTATTTCAAGGTATACACATAACCCAGGTTTTCAAAGCATGGAAACTGCATTAAAACCCATGTCTGTATCTCAGGACTACCTTCATTTGGGAAGAACTTTGGCTTGCAGCAACTACAGTAGCTCATCCCAGAGGTTGGGGTCCCAGTTCCCAGCAGAGTTCCCTATATCCAACATTTCCCGCATCTCCCCGCGCGCGGTGAGGTGCACCCCACGCCTGCCGGCGCGCGGTCCTCCTGCAAGCCATCTACATTACTGCTCCTTCATCCTCCCACCCATCTAATTGCAACAGACTTTGGCTTCTTGTCCAGAAGTCCCCGAGTGACAAATGAATCCGTGTAACTTTCCATTTACCAGCCTCCTCGAAGAGGATATGCAAGCGCTTGATTACGGCACGTTATCAGATACCAGCACTGGGATTTTTCCCTCTCCTGTTGTTTTTACGATGACGATAAGCTGTTACAATCTTTATTTTACAAGACAGCGCTCGCTGGCCAGGCCGACTGAGTGGGGTCACTGATTGCCGTGACTTCCCTGCAGGTATAAAGGCTGGTGATTTATGGCAGGGGAAATTCATATTAACCATAAATATCTTAATAACTAGCCATCTGGGAGAGAGAGCGGGCTGCGCATCCAGCACGGACTAATTGCTGTTTAATGGGCAGCACCTACAGCCCTCTGTAAAACAATGCTCTTGGCAGCGGGTGCTGCTGAGGTTCTAGAAAGGGCTTTTAATCTGCCAGAGGAAATATGCCACAGCGGTGCTGACTGTTGCTCTCAGCTCAGTCCCGCTAGCTTGCGTCCCACAAGAGCTGATTATCTCGTTATTAAGCAGAGACACACATTCCCCCAGCCCCCAGCCAACGATGGGACCCAAAACACCCAGCCAGAGCGGGGGCTGTGCTCGGCTGTGGCCACCCTCCAGCTCCCGTGTGCCCGAAAGGAGACTCGCATCTCCCAGCCTCAGGGTGAGGATTGTAAACTCAGCAGAAGGCTCGCTAATATTTTGGGTCTCCTTCATGCAGGAAGGCTGACAGGTAGTCTGGTGCTAAGCTGGTAGGGGAGGTGGAAGATGGACACTGGGACACCATGGTTTCCTACACTAGCTTCCTGCGCAGTAAGATGGGAGGTCTGGAGACCTGTCAGCTCTGCGTGACCAGCCTGTGGGCCCCATGGCCAAAAAAAGCGGCTTCTTGCCAGCTCACCCATTGCTATTTTGTTCTTATCCCAGGAGAGACCGCTCTTTGGAGCAATGCCTTCCCCCAGATATCGACCTCCTCGCTCCTCTCTTAACTCAGACTTCAAAGGAACCGAATCCCTGTGGCACTTTCACTGCAGGGAGAGATAAATGAGGCTGAGGATAGTTCTCATTTTTTTTTTAACGTAAAAGCCATAGCTTTTGGTTCACAGGGTCTCTTTCAACCCATAGGGAGGTTTCATCTGTACCGCATCCTCCACAAAGGTCTAAGCCAAAGGACCTCCTCAAGGTTTACACCCAACTAAGGTATTAATGAAAATAAAACGACCGCGATGCAACCCATCATTCTGCCTAGATGTAGGATCATTTACAGCTTCTCTGAGATCAGCTGAGGTCTGGCAGGAAACGCTGCGCGTGTATTAAGTATGTGTCCTGCCTTTCTTTTTGGGATCGTCGCTGTGAGAGAGTTCTGCGCAGAAGTGAGTGATGAGGAGCCACAAAGTAGTTCAAAGGTCTTTTTAGCTTCACAATTTGATGAAGTGTAGCTGAAAACATTATTAAAGTGCTGTTTTAGCAAAACTCTTCAACGTTCCCTGGACCAAGAGGAAAACAGCTTCCCCTTCCTCACTTCCGATGAATTCAAAAGCAAGAGCTATGAAATACTTGTTATCAACCTTTTTTGGACTTCAAAATGAATCTAAAGCTCTGGCAATAGCCTACAAAAAGATTGTTTAGGTTACCTGTGGTACATGAAGAGTAGACACCGAAATAACTAAATCTCAGGGTGACTGGAAAAATCCCTGTATGGGGAAAAAAAAAGAGACAATTGGCTGCAGACAATTAGTATTGTTTAGGTGTTTAAATCCTCTCACAGTCTCCTCAGCATCAACCAGAAGACTTTAACACGTCAGAACGGATAGGAAAACTGCCACATTCATCATCATCACATACAGAACCAGCCTCTTCCACAACCACCTGGAAAAATAAAGCCCCGATCCAATCTGCCCAGCACAAATCAGCGTTTCCTGCAGAGATATTGGTGCCTCGTGTTGCACGCCGCAGCTCTGGCATGCAGGATGGCAGATGCTGCCACATCAGTGCTGGTTTTCTTGGTTTAAAAAGCAGTTTTTCCATCTTCTCTGGAATCAGGGTGAAATGCAAAACCTCCTCAAGCTCTGGCTTCTCCAAGTGAGGTGACTTGTCTATGCTGAAGGTCAGTTACTGGCATGACCAACCCCGCCCTTCAAAGCCATTTATTGGAAGTGAACACATCATTTCCCTGCCCCTCTTTAGGTGATCGAACTGGAAATTACTCCAGTGCCGTTGCATACATGCCTTTTGGAAGCAAAGCCACTGCAAGAGCACCAAGAATAGAAGCAAATCTCCTGACACGTGCAGGTCAAACATGCTTCTGCACCACAGCCCACACAGTCATGGGCCAGGAATCAAAAGGGCGGAGAAATCACACAGCTTCGTGTCATGACTTTTTGGCTCAGCTCTCGTAGACACCAGAGAGGATGTGTGGTCCCACCCTGCTATAAAACTGCAGCAGTGTCTGTGTCTGGGAGGTGCTGTGACTGATGTCACACCCTGCCATGGTGCATCGCTGGGAGCGGTGGGTAGAGGACACAGAGCAGTGGCACCTTGGATCCACCTTTCACCTAAAGCCTGGATGAAAACCAAATAAAGCACAGCAACGGGCATGACCTGCACCTTAGCAAGTACATCCTCATCATTTTTTTCTTTACAAAGCTACCACAGACCCCACACCAAGAGGAGAGGAG
>VWZZ01000600.1:665470-689085 GCA_013399095.1 Psophia crepitans
AGAGGAGAGGAGAGGAGAGGAGAGGAGAGGGGAAGTCAGTGCTGCCCGTAAATGCACAGCCTGGTTGGGGTGGAGGTTTCAATCCTCCATCACTTGTCCACCTCCTGCCTCCCTCCAGGCTAACCTTCCCCAACCCCTCTCCAAAGGGCACAGAAGACCTCCAAGAGGCAGGTTTAGGCTCCAACATTTGAAAATCTGGCAAAAGCCAATTTCTGAGTTGTCTTCAGCTGCACATTTCCCAGTTCTTACTGTGGGGGTCAGGGGGCAGAGGATCCCGCAAGGCAGAGGCACATCTAGACCATCGTATGTTGGCACAGGAACTTGAGCCTCCTCTTGGTCTGTTTTGGTTTTAAACACTGAGATAACACGTGCATTATCACACTGTACATCTGAAACGGATGTGGAGGAGTTAGGGTTTGTGGAGAGAAGAAATGGACTTCATAAGACCAAGTGAGAAGAGGTGGAGCTCCAGTTGTGCTGACTGTGAGCTCTATCTGGGAGTGCCACCATAGCTGAGTTTACTCCACAGAAACACTGAATTTTCTCATCTCCATTATGGTTTTGCAGTGGGACAGCTGATGTTCAACCCAGGGGGTTGGGAAAGCAACACCACCATCTTCCCTAGCCAAGACAAAGACTGAGAGGGGGAGGTTTACCAAGCTGTTGTTGTCAGGTGTCCTCCCAAATTCATGTCTCATCCGAAGGCTGCTTTTTAGCACATTGCCTGAAGTTACAGCACACCCCAGCTATCTTTACCAGAATCATAGAATCATCAAGGTTGGAAAAGACCTCCAAGATCACCTAGTCCAACCGTCCCGCCACCACCTATTCCCCACTAAACCACGTCCCTAAGTACCACATCCAACCTTTCCTTAAACACCCCCAGGGACGGGGACTCCACCACCTCCCTGGGCAGCCCGTTCCAAGCAGCTTTTCCTCTGTCCTGCAATCAACGCACAGCAAATGCATGGGGCAAGGCCGTGTCCACGCAGGGTGCCCGGTGCTGTGCATTGACCTTCTCCAAAAACCTCACCACAATTTGTAGCCCACACCTTGTTTTCTTCTTTGAAACAAATCTGATTTGAAGAATTTCTATGATAAATGAAATTAGATGCATGGCATGGAAGGTAATCCCTAAGAAGTACGGAAACAATACAATTTGGCAGTAAAATGCTGGGCAGCTGGTACATAAATTTCTCACAAGCATGAAGACAACTGGCAGGCAATGTCAAATGCATTAACACCTACCGTTGAGTGTAATTATTCCAGTCTGTTACCAGTCTCGAGGTTAATATGCATTTCAAAAACTCTGTGAGAAATCAAAGCCTGGGAGGTCTTTGCAAGACATTTCAGGAGGCTGTAAATTTTATTTTAAAAGGAAGAATTTAGAATTGCACAAACAATGCACCTTTTCCTACCAATGAATGGAGCGTTACACGGCATCAGCTTTAGTCAATAATCAGGTCATTTCTTGCAAAAAATCTTGAAATTCAAAACTACATGCACATTTCCAGCAAAAATGCCTGCGGTAAGACTGAAACACTAATGGAGAAAACCTCAGGAAAACATCTCTTCTTACACGTGTGCTTTTCCCTTTCAACACAGTGTGTGGACTGTGATAAGATCCATTTGTGGATGCTTTACTCATGCACATCACTCCTATTGCCAAACAATATTATTCTCAGACACAGCCATCTCAGCTACTTATGACCACCAGGGACTTCATGAGCAGCCAGCTCATGAAAAAGTCTTCTTCCAAATAACAGCAAGTATAATACTTTAACAACAGCAGCAACAGGAAGACCTTGGCTGATGGCTGCGGGGAGGATGATCGACACAATATCCCCGCTGCAGGGAAGAGCCACTCTGCTGTCGGTGTTTTGCACTAGTATTTCACACTTGGAGACAAGCTATACTCAGCTATGGTAACATGAAGTTCAGGGCAGGCTTTAAAACTTTTCTGAGATCCGGGGTGTATATTTTGGAGTTTAGCTAGTGACCAGTTCAAAGCTAACACAGTCACGGCTAACTACACCATGGTCACATCCCAAGGACTTCTCCTTGACTGTGATCTCAGAGGACTTGAGCATCCATCTCTTGGAAACACAGAGGTATGCCCTGTGGAAATCCCATTTCCAATAAGATCTTCTTTCTTCTCCTTGCATTGCTTTTAGTGATATTTTGAGATTTTTAAAGACTGAGGATATTTTCTGCCAGATTCTAGACAACCTAAGAGCATTCTGCCATTGCAGCAGGTCTGCAGGGGAGAGGGACTAGATCCTCATCAGGTTCAGAGGGGAAGGAAAAACACTTTGCTTTCTCCAGAAAAAAAATGGAAAACGGAGACTATCCTTCGCTCTGAAGGATGATACAGGATGATTTCTGAAGAAGTTTCTACTTAGAACTGACACAAGCCCTAGCAGGGATGGGAGTGGAGTACAAGAGCTCCGAGCAGCAATTTAAACAGTGTTTAATAAGCATACACATAGGGGAAGAATGGCCGGTGGTCAGAGGAGACTGATTTTTTTTAAATAGCGGGTTAAAAAAAATAATCTGCTTTGTTTTTCCTCTGTAAATTTGCAAAAAACACCCTGACACCTTTGTTGTAAGACACACTGCTCTTCCTTTCTGCTCTGACAACAACCTTCTTGTACGCAGGAGGGAAAATCCATCAGTTCTCTAGCAGTCTTCCTGCACTTTGTCCTCTTGGAGTGAGGAATCACAGAAAGGAACAGGAGAGACCTTTGTCACTCTGCAGGTCTCTTACCTCAGTTTCTCCACTTCACGCCTGACGCATCTCTGCCCCGCAGCACCCGCAGCCCCAGGGATGCCAGTCCAAGGCTGCAGCACCACCAGTTGCAAAAAAGCTGCATTTATTACTCTCCACATAACTTAATTTCTCAATGCCAAACACAATTTTACACGGTTCACAAACCACTTTTCCAAATTCCAGTTTCATTGCTTTTTCTTTTTTTTTTTCCTCCCCAGCCTAGGACAGCAATCTGGCTGCACTTAAAACACTTCGCTCCCCCATCTTTTATCCCTTGGAAGAGACTCGGGAGGTTTATTGCATGCTGTGATCTTATCACCAGCTACTCCAGTCCTTGGCAGTAAGTGGGGAGGGCGTTCGGGACATCCTGTGGCGGCTGCAATTGCACCGTGGCATCCATGCAAGCGGACCCTTCCCACCACGAGCTGTTGCAAAGTATGCCTGCACCTATGTGTGCACATATATGTATATACATACATATAGATGTGTGTATATATATATATATCATCCTTTTTTTCAAGCAGTGTTGCCAGTTATTTGAGCTCCGAATGGTCACTGGAAGATTTTGATGGGATATTTATGAGGGCTTTACCTTACTTTGTCGTAGTAACGGTGAAGTAACACCACGCTTCCTTCCAGCTAAAGGCTGTTGGGCACTCAGCAGCTACAGCAAAAAGAAATTAATCTCCCTTTTAAGTTATCTGTGTCATTAATTGTCAGCAGAGCCAGTGGGTTGGGTAGCCCTAACGTATCAGTCAGCCATGAAATAGGTTTAACATCTGAGGAGCAATGCTCAGAAAGGTAATAAAGCGACCTGAAAATTATCTTCTTTCAATGTGCTCAGCGCCTACCAGGATCTGTTTCTGTGGGGGAGGATATAATTTCATGTTTTCCAGCGTACGAATGAGCTAAACCCTTGTCTGATGGAAGCCAACTTCTGTGGGATAATGTTGATTTACACCTGCCCAGGAGCTAATCCTCTGAATCCAGCCAGAAAGCTTTCACAGATCCTTGAGAAAAATAAAACTAACAGCAGTGATTTGCTCTATTTAAAAACAAATAAATAAATAAATAGATAAATAAAAGGATAAATAGATTAAATGACACATTGGAGGAGAAAGAACTCCACCATTCAAAACCAAAGCGTAGGGTAATAGCCAAAAAGAAACGGTATCGTTCAGGGGCAGATGAAAGAACATGTAAGTTCAGCATGATGTCATGGCTGTTTATGCAGTTAAATCGCTCTTTATCATACACCAGACACATAATGACTTTCTAAGGCTCCCACTGGACGGATGGTCCGTCTCTGTAATAAACGTTGACAAGTTTTATATAAAACTGTATATCATTTTCAATTCCCAGTGTAGCCATTTGAACCTGTGATTAATAACCTCGCAAATCTTATCTGTTTGAAAATAAGAGGAGCTGGGTTTGTTTCCTTCAGATTAGGGTTCAGGGCTTAACAACAGGAAAATAGCCTGCTGAGATCACCCTGGTTTTCATGGCACATAAAAGTAAAAACCAAGAAAATAGAATTTAAAAATACGCTAAACGTTCATATCACAAAACAAATAAGATACTTCACGAGTCGCGATAACATTGATTCATGAAGTCTGTAACCAAACAATTGTTTTATATCAGGCAGAGTAACTGTGAACGGAGAGATAGGCACTTGTACATTTAAATTAAAACACTAATTGGCCGATAAGATGTACCACAAAAAATAATATCCAGACTTAAACCTCTTGGTGGTTTGTCCAACTGAAATGAGAAATCTTTAGGAAAAGAGAGAGAGCAAAAAAGGGCAAGAATTTAGGATTCCAGATCCGTGTTTGGCCTGGATACAGCTGATATCCAGGATTGCAATAAAAGGGAGAAAAAGACAGAAAAAAAAAACCAAGAAAAAGAAAATCGAAAACCCACTACCACATTGCTCCATTCTTTCCCTGATGTCTGAAAAATACCCAGAATTTTGTTGCGAGAATATGCCGGTTTGCAGTCAGCGCAGGGACAAGAAGAAATTAGAGAGTGGTGTTAAATTCACGCAGGTGTAGGAGCTGAGCGGGGCAACCCGCTGAAGAGAAAAATTTCCTCTAAAATCCACTTTAAAAAAAACCCACTTAAAATCTGCTCAGAGCACAGTAATTAAAGCGCAGTTTGGGAAAAGGAGAGCGAGCTCTGAACCTCACCAGCTTTGTCCTGTTCTTCCCAATTCCCCCATTAAAGCTTTGCACCTACAGCCAAAGCCATGAAGGACGATGAAAAAATATTGCCGGGTCCTTTCCCCTGCAGAAAAATGGGAGAAGGGAATTAAAAAGGAAGCACCCAATCTGTGGTTTTTTCCCCCAGCAAAAATCAAAGGGTATTCAGCTGAAATATGTCCCGCTCGTTTGGTTTTCAGCTCTCCGGTACATCGAAATTTTCCCGTGAAACCAAGCGCTTCCTGCCAAGATTTTAATTTCTTTTTGAAAGGTAGCTTTCTGTCCAAAACTGTCAGCAGATTTTCTCTTAAAATAGCTTAGAGTTATTGCAATATTAAAAAGAAAAATTACTTTGTCTTCCACACAGTGGGCTACTCACAGAGGCTGGAGATAAGCACCGAGAACCCAGTGCACTCTTTAATTGTATCTCCTTCATATAAAACTTTTTGTCTGCCTTTAATTTTACGGCACTTTCATGCAACGCCAGGGCAGTGAAGAAAACAGCCAATTCCCCTCATGCTTTTCGTTAAGTGAAAACATCAAGGGTCACCAATAATTCACCTAAGTGAGGAAAGGATGGAAGTGGAAAATGAGGCGGATCATGGAAAAAAAATGAATAATCTCTGGAGAAAAAGCAATTTATCCCTGCACTGGCAGATGGGTACAGACATGTGGATTTTGGTATAATGCTCCTCTCATAGGAGGCACCTCACGGGGCTGGACCCAACCAGGTTAACACATCTCGCAGGGGAAAATTTGGGGTTTTTTTTCATCAGTAAATAAAAATTCAATCACCAATTTATTTCTTATTTGAGTGGTGGTTTTCAAGCATTGAACACCTCCTGCCAGCCTGGGAAATACTCAGTAACCCCAGAATTCTCTCGGGTTGATGGAAATTTTCTGCTTTGTGACAGAGGAAAAAATTGTCAATTACAAAGGGCGGGGGATGGGGGGGGAGAAAGTCAACAAAATCAAGGAATCTTGGTAGGTTTTTAGGACGAGAAAAAATAGCACATTCAAAGTGATTTTTGGTTGACAATAAGTATATAGGAATAAAATTTCATGTTGCTGTTTTAATTCTTCCTCCTGTAGCATCTATATTGTCTAACAAGTAAAAATATTGAGAATATTAAGAAAGAATTTGACTGATCTTCACTGCTATATACCGCTTCAGAACACAAAGATCATAACGTAAAAATAAGTTGCAGAACAAGGCCAAGTGAGAAAGCAGATAAAAAATATTCAAAATATTATTTGCTTCGTCATGACTGTAGGACCAGAATCCGACTTTGCTTTAGCATGGACCGATAATAATATCATGCTTGGGAAATAATTGCAACCGATCTCTAACGCAAACATGTACCGTGAAGGAAACAAATGTGCTTGTCCACGAGAGGTCTCTAGAGCCCTATATAATCACAGGATATTTCCATGTGATCCTCTCCTCCTGCTTTCAAATGAGATGGATGTTTGGATGCTCATGTCCCTTCATCAGCTCATGGGAAGCCCCATGTCTGCCCCCTCTGGAGCCAGTACATTTTGGCCTTCCTCAGGCAGGAAGAGGATGGATGGGGCATCTGCAGGAGGTGTGGGCAGATGTCTCCAAAGGGAAGAAAGAAGTCATTTGCGGCAGCAAGGGATTGCATCCATGCTCATCTCCTGGGCAGAAAAAATACACATTAGCCCGTGGCTTATGAGAGCAAAGAGCAAGTATTGCTCGTTTATCCTGTAGATAAACAAGGGAAAATGTATTTTTCCTCATGAAAATATCTCATCTAGTACCAAATAACTGGTCAGTTAACTGTGGCACTGAAGGCACTGCAAGCTGGGGGGAGGACGGGAACAGTGTCAAGTCTTTTTTTAATCACAGAACCATAGAACAGTTTGGGTGGGAAGGGACCTCACAGCCCATCTAGTTCCAACCCCCTGCCATGGGCAGGGACACCCCCCACCAGCCCAGGGTGCCCAAAGCCCCATCCAACCTGGCCTTGGGCACTGCCAGGGAGCCAGGGGCAGCCACAGCTTCTCGGGGCACCCTGTGCCAGGGCCTCAGCACCCTCATGAGGAAGAATTTCTTCTTAATATCTAATCTAAATATCCCCACTTTTAGTTTAAAGCTGGAGTTTTAGTTTTAACTGGAGAGCTCTAATATGCTGGAGGATATCTGCAAAAGACGCTACCTTAGCAAATGAGGGGTTACTGCAGCAATTTCTCTGCTGAAATAATGGGAACTCCCCACAAGGTGTTGACCTTTCTAGCTTGTCAGCATTTTTAAGGGTTTGCACAACTTTACTACTGAAACATTAACATCGATTTTGACCTCCTCAGAAATATTTGTGCTATTCTTGCAGAATAGTTATAGGAAGTTAATTTTGATTTGGAACATTCAGAAATCAATTAAAATTACATTTTGGTTACATAATTACTAACTATTTCTGCTTTAGTCAGCCACTGACCAGGAAACGGAAGGATTACCAGATGCTTACAGCACAAACACTTTTATATGTGAATCCCATTCCACGGAGGCTTTGTAGAACAAACATACTCTGAAAGTATTTACAGATGGTAGTGGGCACGTTGGGAGAATCCATTCTTACAATCACACAAGAAAAGATTCAGTTTCTTTCTTTTTGTGTAAACTGTAAGTCGCAAATTGCTGGCCAGTCCCATCTTGGGAGGCAGCAAGAAGGTGATGCAGGGTCAACAGCGAGACTGGCTTCAAAAACCATCAGAGGAGTCCATTTCTAATGACTACCTGAAAGGAAGTTGTGGTGAGCTGGGGGTCGGCCTCTTCTGGCAGATAACTAGTGACAGGACAAGGGGAAATGGCTGCAAGTTGCGCCAGGGGAGGTTCAGGTTGGAGATGAGGAGAAATTTCTTCTCGGAAAGGGTGGTCGGGCACTGGAACGGGCTGCCCAGGGAGGTGGTGGAGTCACCGTCCCTGAGGGTGTTTAAGGAAAGGTTAGATGTGGTACNTGTTGTTTCTTCAGTCTCATTAACTGCTCTCAATACAGGCAAGAAAATAAAAAAATTATATATATATATATATATAATTCCCACAAAATACATCTCCTTGGTGAAGAGCTGGAGCATTCTCAGCACCTGCTGATTCCTCTTAGCACCTTGCGACCAAAGACTAAAGCAGAAGACATCTCTTAAGCAGCTCACTTAAAGACAGCAGAAGGCTTTATTTTTGGTGCTCTTCATTTTTCTGCGTTAGCCACAGTGACCGGGATTCGCCGACGGTACGAATGGAGAACGGGAAGGGGAGACAGAAGCTGCAACCTGCTGAATTAGCGCTGGTTTTACCACTTTTGAGAATCCCAGCAACCATTTTTGGCTTGGCCAGCCTTGGTAACTTTTAAGCCTCATCAAAGGATGTCACGAGGAGAGCAGAATTCTGCTCTAGGAGTTTTAAAGAGGAGTAAAATAAGTCTTTACCTCTTCTAACACACATTTCACCAAATCCCTGTTGGCTGTCATACGCAGGCCGTAAATCTCCATAGCTAATACCTTTGCATATTCTTCCTTGAAAATCTTTTTGCTTACTTCCTTCACCAAAAATGGAAACATCTCCCCGAAAGATAAACACTGTGTGCCTGAGAGCAGCACTCCCACCCAGCCCTGGGCGAGTGGGGTCCTGGAGTCAGATCTCGGCACAGACTTCCTCAGATCACGGCCCCGTGGAGCCTCTGTGAAGACGGCGGCCCCCAGAAGATCTGGGCTTTGAACAATGAATGCCTTAAGTGTGGTTTTCAACCTTTTTTTTTTTTTTTTTTCCCCTGATTTGTGGACCATTAAAAATGTTCCAGCGGGGATACAGGATACCCTTTAAAATATGGAGATTTCTGTGTAGCATATGTGAACTCTTCTTCCTTACTCCCCTTTCATGGAGCCCCAGGGAGCTGCTGGAAACGCCGGCCCTGGGAGATCAAACAAGCTCAGGCTCTGTGAATCAGACAGGGGAAACAAATTCAAGAGACAAGGTCCTCCCGGAAACACCCTCTGGAGTCGTTTGAGAAGACAAATTGGAACTGCAAGTCCCAGCGGACTGAAGGCGGAGAGACAGCAAAATCATCCCGAACGCATGAAAGGAGACAGCAGCAACGCGAAGAGAGCGGAGGTGGCCAGGGTGATGCTTTCTGCTGGGTCTGCATCACCAATAGGTGCAGAGGAGCTTTCCACCAGGAGTGACTGTGCTGTATCTACACAGCTAACGTGGAAGGCAATGGACAATCTGTGTGCTTTCCTGCTCCTGGCACATGTTTGTCCATGCACTTGCACAAATTGCCCAGGGTCTTTGTTTCTCAGTCAGTGAAATATTGCTAAATAATTCTAACAAACAGCATTTAAATCAATGTCCGGTGTGAGCGAGGAAGGATTTAAATAAAATGCAGAAAAGAATCTCCATGTAATGATTTGATATTTTTTCCTTGAGACAGGTTGGTGAAGCCCATGTAAAAGAGGGTGTAGAATTGCAGCTCATCAATGAAATTGAGAAAGCCTGAGGCAGAAAGAGATGGTTAGAAATGGGTCTCCATCATCCAGCTTATACCAGTTACAGAAAAGCCTCAAACATCAGCAGAGCTCCAGGTCTTCCAAAATATTACATGAGCCTTTGAAGGACTCAGCGTTGACCAAAATCAGGATCCAAGAGCTGAAACCAAACTCCATAACCACTTTCCACAGCAGAAACATTTAGGATTCTGGTTATATCAGAATGGGCTTGTCCATGGGAACCTGCTGTGTTCTGGAGATCGTAAGTGTGAATGCAGATCCCGAGTCTTCTTCCCGTGTTGGTTGGTTTGTGTGTAGAGGTGGATTTCTTTGATGAGCTTTGCCACTATGTCCTTTTCTCTCTGAGACAAATGTAAAAACATGGAAATAATGCTTAAGGAACGTAATATCCATAGTTCATTAAGGTGAGGGATAACTGAGCTAATCGTCACTCATTTCAGTGCTTTTCCATCATTTTCAGAATACCAAACCATCCAGGAGCAAGGTGCACCACTAAATACCCAGATAATGCTGACTGTGCTGGTTGAGCTGATCCAGTCATCACTGCAGAACCCAAAGACTAGCCGTGATTTGAAGGAAAAACCTTATTATCATGGTATAGTCATAAAGTATATTAAAACTGAGGATTCTTCACACCCATTGGGCACTTCACAGCCCAAAGCAACAATTTCCAACCAAGAACATGCAACGTAACTTCTGTAAAAATATTTCATCCTTCTTTGCAGTCACGGTTTTAACCGTTTTACTGGGGGTGATTGCACAGCATTTATGTGATGCAACACACGTCAGGTACCTACAGCGGGTGCTACCTCGTTCCATCCACGGGTCTGACTGTGTTTTGTTTCTTTTGCAGACTTTCCCCCCTTCTTCATCTTGCCTGCTCCATGTCCTACCCCAAAACACATAAAGGCTGCAGTAGGTCTGGGCAGAGCTCACAAGAGGCTGTGAGGGCGTACGGGAAGCTGCGATGAATGTAAACTCTCGGGTTAACATTTAAAGAATGCTGCTATAGAACTGGCCAGACAATTTCTTCCCCAGAGTTTTCCCGTGGGTAGAAGACAGACCATAGCTCTTCCTTCCCATGAAAGGCACTTTGATCTCCCTTGATGAAATGCTTTATGTATTTTGGGAGTTTAGTGTAATTGGCTCTGATGGCTCAAGGCTCTTCCCCATCCCCAAAACTTCTCTGTGTCGGTGTTTGTTCTGAAAGTCTCACACAGGACACGGCTGTACTAAGTGCACCACAGATCAAGAGGAGCATATTTATGGCTTTGGGAAAAGCTCATTACAGATCATTTAAAATACCCCTTCTTCATTATGAAAAGCGTTTTGTGTGGCTGTTCTGTCTTCATGGGAGTCAAGCCCCATGTCATCAGAAAGCCGCCTGACACGTACAGTTATGAATTGCTCAACAGCGGCTGCGGAAGAACTCAGTCATGTCTGATAGGACTTATTCTTAGATATTTGGACTAAACATTATGTCACCCCTCCTGTCACAGCGGAGGGCTGCCAGCCCAGCAAAGCAGCGGTGCGATACCACGGCTCCCACGAGGCGAGCACGTCAGGAGAGCAGAGCATTTCCCATCAGCACTGAGAAGCTACGTCCTACACCGGCATTCACTCCGAGCGACTCGTACTTTCTCACCTCTCCGTGAGTTACGGCACTTATTCACAACTACTGTTTTGGTGTGGAGAGTACGGTAAACAGGGCTGTATCTAAAAAGTCACTTATTTTGTTAATCTAATAGAGGAAGGAAAACATTCCTGGCATTGTGGTTTTATCAGCTTATAAACATGTGGTAGAAGCCTACATGCCTTAGAATAACAGCAGAAACAAGACTGGGAAAGGAAACATTGAGATCTGGATGCTTTAGTAAAGACAACCAGCAGCACAACACATTGTGTAACCTCAGAGCTTTTCCCATTCCTCATCTCTGCAAGAGGCTATTAAATATTCGTAAACTTTGGGGGCCTGTAATTAAATTTTTTAATCCCTTATCAACTGATTAGCCAGCCATTACTGAAGGACACTTAGGACTGACAACCAAAGCAACAAACAGTGGAATTTCCCGTGCTTCATCCAAAAGGAAGGTTTAAAAAGTTAGTCAAAATCTATCAGATGTGCGTAATTTGGGTTGTTTTGCAGAAGGAAAAAAATGCAATTTCCAAGGAAAAGAGATGACGGGAGTAAAAAACATGGTTGTCTCCTTGCCTGAATAGTTATGACTTTCCTGGCCTTAAGAGCAGGGAGAAAAAAACCAATAGCATTTTTGACCCGCACGAAGGTGTAAGTCAGGTCCCAGATGTCCACATGGTCACTTTGCCTCTGTTTATAGACACATACGCAATATTGGGTGATGTCACCACAGACACGTGCTTGGCACCGTGCCTTCAACCATGACATTGCTCTTGGCTCTGCCCTGGCACCGCGGCTCACTGGGATTTCTGGGCAGGTCAGTTTTTATCCGACACCTACAGGTGTTGAGCTGTATAGTCCTGTCTGGATGTGTGGTATCCTATCCCCATTGCCATGGGACCTGACCAAACCTGGTCTCAATCAACCACGATTTTATGATGGAAGCCCTTCTGAAAGAGATGATTCCCATTGTCACTTGCAGCCAGATTATCAGCACGTTCAGCAGCCCACAACGGCACTTTTTCTGCACTGGATGCAATACACAGAATGCCGATCTCTCCCTTCGAGGTGCAAACAAGGTGAGACCAAAGGCCTTTCATCATTTTCCCACCCTTTTCATCCTCAAGCATTCATACCTCCTGACACATGGAAATTTGCTGGGTTTGGTGAACAAACCCAAATGACTGTCATATGAGGGTTGAAACCAAGGCAGCATCTGTGCTGAGGTTTATTTGCTTATGAAAGTATCCATGTTTGATGGTTAAAGGCACCACCTTAAGGCTACTGTAATTATACAGTGCTGTTTGCTCCTTGTGTGGGTGGTTTTTTCACCAATAGTGGAGTTCATGCTTTGGCAGAGATTGGCTAAGAGCCCGTTCAGCCCTATTTTGAAAAGCCAGACTTTAAAGGGATATGGGCAGTTATTTATCCTTGCAATTTAAAACTCCTAATTAGCGTTTTATAAAGCCAGTCTTACAGGACAAGCTCTCTATGTGCTGCAGAAAGTTCCTCCATAATAGTAAGAACACAAAGGCTAGAAATTTACAACGTATTTTAGAAAATGAAAAGACAAACAGATGGCAATTAAAAAAAAAAAAAAGAACAAACAAAACGAGGAGATGCTTCAAGCCAACGGGATGGGTGGGGAAACTGAGGTCGGCTCTCAAGCAGAAAGAAAAAGGGAGGCCACAGTTTTAGCTGAGGTCACGGGCCCAGATGTGCCAGAGGTGCCCCTGAACGCACAAACCAAAGTCATTCGGTCACATGCAAAAGAAATCACCTTGTTGGGTCCCTCTGACAAATACTATCAGAAATGACACTCCGCAGAGGTAAAACCTCGCTCCCCCGTCCCCCAGACCTCCAGGGCTGGCACAGCCATGGACTGTACGCACGCCCTCACTCCTGTCAACATCTTCTTGCTCGAATGGCATCTGATGGACCTCCTGCAAATCACATTTCTAACACCTATACCAACCAGAAGTCCCTCACCAGTCCCAGATGTGGCAGGGTCTGTGACAAGGAGTTCAGCCATGAACTATCCCAGGTTTATTATGCACAGGGCCATTTCTAAGTGACTTTGACCAAAGCATTTACAGTCAGAACTTAAGACATGCTGTCCCATGCACGGCAACCAAGCAATGTAGGAGGACACTCCAAAAGAGCATGGCATTCCTACTTTCCCCTGTATATCTTTCCTGGAAAACATGATAAATATGTAAGCAAAGATGCCGGGACATGTCAGATATGCATCTCCACCCCCCCTACTGTGGATTAAGAAAAAAAAAAGTCATTCACCATTCAGCATATTTGGAAAGTCTCTCGTGCATGGAGTAGACACCTCCAGACGTCTCCATCGGTGACGTTATTTATAAGTGGACGAAACAGCTTGTTAGGCTAATTGCTCCTGGAGGGATTTAACTCTGTTGAGAAAGCTTGAACAGGGCTCAACTGTTCCAGAGCATTAGCTGCCACTCCTCCCTTTGATTTACATCCCTCGTAAAATTTTATGGCCAGATTAGAATGAACTTCACTTGCACTGTGTTTCCAATAAGGGTTTTGGTTTGGTTTGTTGGAAGGCGTTTTTTCTGCTGCTGAATAAAAGCAAAAATCAGTGCCGTAACTAATTACAGCCTCAACCAGGGAAGGAAAACACCTCAAAATGGGGGGAGGACCCAAAAAGCCCCCCAGAAAAGATCCCTTTGGAGGCCTTGCTTCAGACACCTGAGCTCTGTGTCAAAGTATGTTAGGAGAGCAGCAGCAATAGAAAAGCCAGAGTTTATGGAAGAGCAATTTTGGATGGGGAAAGACCGACGTGGCTTTTTATGGTAAACAAGAGGGAGCGTGAGGCGGTTGGAGTTCCAGTAAATGGGAGAAGGGAGTGGGGCGTTATCAGTCATTTTTGTCTGCAATGCCTTTGAGTCATTCAATTGCTGAGCTCGTTCTTATGGAGGGAAAAGTCTGCTTTTCAAACGATTGGTTGCTTTGCAGAGATAATTCGGCCCTATAGTGCATATTTTTGATAAATTACAGAACTCCCTGGGCTACACTTCGCTTCACCAACTGTAAAGCTAGGACATAAATCCAAACAGAAAAAAGATTTTTTTTTTCTTCCTTTCTTTCTGCCAGTGAAATACAGCGTCACTGAAAATGGTCTTTATATCTACACTATGAATACATGAAAGATTGCAAAAAGGAAGGAGAATAAATAAGCCCAGTAAAATATTTACCATTCTAGACCTCAGTAGCCAAGGCCAGATTGATGGGAAATGCTTGGTTTGGGGCTGACAGCCTTTAAATGACCTCCTTACAAGTGCCTGAATCTTGACATTCAACATGCATGTGAGCTCCAGTGGGACGTGCAAGTATTTTGTGCAAGTATTTTGCCGTGTCAGGCGCTGGCCCACTGACAGCAGCAGGAATTACAGGTGTTCAGTTCCTCCCAGACGTGCAAAACGCAGATGCTGGAAAGCAGCTCATCCCAACAAGGCTCCAACTGCCTCCCTTCATGCTGGACGAGAGCAGATCATATGCTACATTTCATTTCTGGCCAGGACTTACCTCCATTTACTGCCCTTTTTTTTTTTTTTCCCCTCAAAATTAATGCTTTTGGGCTGCAGAAGCATTTCCCAAGATGGATTTTTCCACCGAGGAAGGAGCCGCAAGAGAAGGACCACTTCATACGGTCAAAGTGTGGAGCTTGGTAGATTTATTTTAAATTAAATAAGTTATTCCATGTGTCCTGGACACAAGCTTACTATAAACTAATTTGAAATCCAGGGAGAAAACCCCCGACAGTCAATTTTTCAGTCCTTCAAGCTGAAATACCGTACCGGTAGTTCATCACCTGGCAAATAAACCTGCCAGCTCAAAACTGTATTAATCATTTTCTGTACCCTGCATGAACTTTTCCAAACTGAATTCAGGAGTGCTCTAATTCTCCATCCACTGGTACCAAAAGAAACAAGTAAAGAGCACAAAAGGAGAGCAACGAAGGCTGTGCCACCCTCTTCTGCCTCCTCCTCTACAGGGGCATGAACTTCAGGGACTGCGAGTTGAGGGAGATACCTGCCGTTTGCTCCACAGTATTCCAAGCTTGTAGCCCAGTCAGAAACAGCCAGACCAATACCATCCATGATGGGATGGATTTTTAATTTCTGACCTTGACAGGGTTTTTTTTTTTTACAGCAATTTCTCAAACTATCATTCCAGAGTAATCATTAACAATTTTTCTCATTATCTACATCTCTGACACCTCCAAAGACCTTGCTTGCTTATGTGCCTGTCTTCTTCTAAATGTTAATGTTTTAGTCATCAAGAGAAGTGAAAAAAAAGAAAGAGATAAAAACTCCACAAAAAAAAGGAATAGATGTTCCTGAGACCGTAGCAATACAAACCACATACTTAGGAGGAACAAACTGTGATGTATAACATAGTTATTTTTCCTAACCTTTCTAAAATTACCTATTTGACTGATTTCTTACGTGTAAAAAGAGGCATAAGGCCTTCCCTGCTGTCAAAGCATGATTGTCTTGAGTAACTTACAAGTCCCCCGTTGCGGTGCGCTGAGACTTCCAGCGCACAGACAGATTTAAGACATCTGTAAGTTTGTGCAAGACTCACAAGAACACCTTTAAATACCACTGTAACTAGACAATTATTTATAGGAGAAGTCCGGCTAAAATCCAAAGCCCTGAATCAAGGACCATCCCAAAAGAAATGCAACCATAAGTCTGCTTCGCACCTACAGCTGATGGTTTGGGGTGCAAGGAGAGGCACGGCACTTGCACCATAAATCTGTGCGTCCAGTGGGGTACAGCTCAGAGGCACAAATCCAGAACGGGGACAATATTATAAATTAAGGAGTGGGAATCTCTCTATCACAGCACAGTTGCAGAAGAGACGGCTGATAAAATCAGCCAATTGCATCATATCGGGCTGTTGCTTGCATCGCTCCAGCCTTGTTCATAATGCATCCCAAAATTGAACACGCAGTCATTGCCATCATCTATATAGGTTGAATAATTTTACATTCGTGCACCTGTTCTGCATATAATCACAGAATCATAGAATACCCTGAGCTGGAAGGGACTCATAAGGATTCACAGATTCACAGGGTGGTAAGGTTGGAAAGGACCTCTAGAGATCACCTAGTCCAACCCCCCTGCCAAGAGCAGGATCACCCAGAGTAGATCACACAGGAACAAGCCCAGGTGGCTTTTGAATGCCTTCAGAGAAGGAGACTCCACCACCTCTCTGGTCAGCCTGTTCCAGTGCTCTGCTACCCTCAAACTGAAGTATTTCATTATGTTCAGGTTGAACCTTCTGTTTTCCAGCTTATGGCCATTGCGTCTCATCCCATCACTGGACACCACTGAGAAGAGCCTGGACCCATCTTCCTGACACCCACCGTTTAGATATTTATAAGCATTGATACTATTCCTCCTTGGCCTCCTCTTCTCCAGGCTAATCAGATCACTGAGTCCAACTCCTGGCTCCACACAGGACCAGCCCCATCACAGCAGATGACTCAGAGCATTGGCCAGACGCTGCTTGAATTCAGCCCAGCTTGGGGCAGTGACCACTGCCCTGGGGAGCCTGTTCCAGGGCCCCACCACCCTTTGGGTAAAGAACCTTGTCCTGATCCCCACCCTAACCCTCCCCTGTGGCAGCTCCAGGCCGTTCCCTGGGGTTCTGTCGCTGGGCACCAGAGGGAGGAGATCAGCGCCTGCCCCTTGGCTCCCCCTCGGGAGGAAGCTGTAGGCCCCATGAGCTCTGCCCTCAGCCTCCTCTTCTCCAGGCTGAACAAGCCCAGGGACTTCATACATCCTTTTTGTGCTGTGGCACCCAAACCTGCACCCAGCACTCGAGGTGAGGCTGCCCCAGCGCAGCGTAGAGTGTATGCTGTTATAGAAATAAGTGTAAGAACTCAGAAAAGAAAAAGGCTTCTTTAAAGTCTATTAAACTCTCCTCCAGTGTCAGCCCAAGCATAGATTATAAATATATACATATATGCATCCACATTTTACTGCTTTCTTAAATGGCGTGGACGTACTGCTATAACATACTCTGACGATACGCCCAGCAGTTGCATAGCAGTGCTGCCTGACACAGAGAGCAAGGCATCTTTCCTTAATTCCTTCTGTCCAGATCTTCCACGTAGTTATTTTTTCTTGACATATCGTTAAGTAAGCATAATTTTGAGTACTTAATGGCAAGATGCATCTAAGTAAGGAATAAACTGTAGGTTACGTTGGGCCAGCAACTATCAGGGACTAATGTGGATGTTGTCACCAATATGGCATCTAAGTCCAAGTGAATGATGAGAATTTCAGATTGTCTTCTAAATCGGACTACCAGTCCCTGGCTTCCCTTCAGACAAGGGGAAAATGTGTTTGTATCACCCATCTCATTGGCCATTAATGCTATTCCTAGAAGACGCCCCATTTAGATGTTTTTTATCCTACTTTTTCCAGTTCAGCTCTCATACAGTCATAGACAAGACTGTCAAATCAGTGTAGTTTCCTGTAGTAGCTTTTTCCTATGTTTTAATGACTGTAACAACCAGAGGGTGCAGAAAGATAGTGCTTTTATTTCAAAAACAATTCTGAAGGAACAGAGGATCCACATAGCCCAGTCTCCTGCTCTCCACGGCGAGGAGCAGCTGGCAGTTTAGGAAAAATACGAAAAGACAGAGCGTGGAGCAATCCCTCCGAGCACGCCCTTCCTGCAATCAGCTGTTTCCTTTAAATTGCCTCCAGACCACCATGGTTAGCAACCACTAAGAGCTGCACAACTCAAAATGTATCTGTCTCATCTCTCTCCAAATCCTTTTACGCCCTCGACCTCCACAGCATCCTGTGACAACGAGTTCCACACTCAAAACAGTGCATTTGACATGGAATTACTTGTTTTGTTTTGTTCTGAAAGCTGCTGCTTGCTAGCATCACTGGGACAAGCTTCCAAACGCTCACGGGCGAGAGCCGTCGGTCGCAGGGCGCCAGGAGGAAACGTCAGGTCCTTCAGCTTTTGAACCAAACTGCAAACTTGGAACCACCCGGGCAGTTTCATCCCTGCAAGAAGAGCAACAACGCTGAGTTGGTGTTCTGTGGCAAGCTGGAAGAACCAGACACCCAACCTTTAATTTTTAACACAGTTTTGATTTGGAAGCAGATACGAGATGGGAGCCTACAGGAATTGTCAGAATTGCCCAATTAAGCTTTCCTGGGGTGGATCTAGAAACATCTAGGACTGTCCAGACTTGCAGAGGGTGCCTTGTTTGCATTTTAGCAGAGATTTTCCATGCTGGGTCATTTCCTCCACCGTGCAGGTTTTGACAGTGGGTGAAGGGAGGGGAGCAGGTACTTGGCAGCAGCTACACGACAAGGTTTTCAAGTTCAACCAGTGGGCGTTTGGAAGTTTAGTGGCCTATTTTATGTGCTTTGAAAGTCTCCGGTTTTCAGAAGAAGCTGAGCTCTCAACCTCCTGAAAGTCATTTATGGCATTTCCTCTGACAGCCAAGAATTAGCATCTATTTTAAAAAGCAGACTAAAATACCAAACTTGCTTTTTTTTCATGAGAGAAAAGACTCAATGGGGAAAAGGCTCCAGTAAAAGACTCCGACAGTCATGTGGCAGGAGAAACAGCAATTTGCTGAGAAGCACACTTTTTGTCACTATAATCTTTTCCCCCAGAAGATTGATTTCCTGATTATTTATCTGTTCTGTGGTCTAGTCTGACAATTACTTGCGTGAGCGAATTTCACCCTGTGAACAGTTAGCCTGCCGTTTGGGGTACAGGACTCAGTATTTTTATAATCTGACAGGTTGCCTAAATAGGACAATCTCCAGAATGGACCAGCCACCAACTCACAAATCTATTTGGAGATCTATTAAAAAAGACCCTACATAAACCTATATGAGAAACAACTGAACAAGTGCCCATGGTTTGTCTGTATGAAGTGCCTGAACACTGGTATTTCAAATTATATGTATCATATTTGTTAATTTAATAAACACATTAAGCATTAAATGAACAACATTTCTTTACATCAGATAAAGCATCTGTGCATTTATGCTTCGTATATCTACGGAGCTGTAGCCACATAGGTCAATATAGGAGTACAGGGTTTCTTTACCTCTTCTTGCCTGTAATTATTTTACCTGTAATAAAATTCAACCAAGCCCCAGCCTTGTGTTAGCCCGTTTAGTTGGAAATTCGCAATGCACTCGTGGAAAACGCCGCTGCCGGTCTGGCCGTTATACACCACGGGGCAAGCCTGCTCATCCAGCGTCGCAGAAACATCAAAATACTTGCCACCTTTGATAAAAGTAAAAAGGGAAGAATGTCTCCAGCCTTTGACAGTATTTTATCTCAAAAAATCCCAAGATCTATTATTTTTCTATATGATTTCTTTTGTTTTTCTAAAGAGCAATAGCTTCCCTGTCTGCTTTGTAAATTCAGTAAAATCTTTGATCAAGGTCTGTTTCCAGAGCAGCTGAATCCACCTTCACAACATACATTTTGACACCCAAAAAAGTGAAAACCACACCATTTATCTGGATTAGCACAGGAAACGGTCACCACAAACAGAAACTCTAACTCCCCCTCTGACAGAGCTGCCTGTGGGCCCGATCCTGCAGAGGACACACACGCCATTTCACCCATGACAACCCCCAAATATGACTTGACTTAAGCACAGCAGTAAATCTCCCAGGGTGTAAGATGGTGCATTGAGCTTTCAAATTTGCTTCAAGGATCACATGTAGTTTCACTGAATAGTCTAAATTAACTGCATGCCACAAAAGCTGAAGGCGGATATAGTTGGGCTACATTTAGCTTACCAGCAGTAAAACTGACTCCATATTCATCCTTGATAACACCATCATCAGCCATCTCAGCCAGCGAGGTGTTGGACCACTCAACGCCTGCCTTCCGCCCGTCGGGGAAAAAGACATAACCTATGGTGAGGCTGAAGGGGAGAGAAATGGAGCAGAATTAAAGTTCCACTAAAACACAAAGGGACCAGCATATTGGCCTTCCAGGGGAGTTCAACGCTGAGTATGGCCTTCATCCCCAGAAAGCAGCATGAATAAATAAATAAGGTTATATTGTGGGATATTGCAAATGCTGAGCAGGGGAAGCCACACATGTGGGAAAGATGAGGCTTGTAGGATGGATTGTGGTGGGCAGGTGAGATGGGGAGGTGACTTGGTCCCACTTGGTCAGAGGGCCCTGAACGTTGGCCTTAAAGCTTGTGGATGCAGAGCGCACCAGGCAGCAAGGCACAGCTCCCTGACTGATGCCTCATCACAAACAGACACACCTTCTTAAATAGTTGGAAGTACCAACTTTTTATTTGTACCTCTAAATCATCTAGACAGTAAGACAGGTAGCTGCATCAGCCGAACACTAATTGAATGGGAAGGAAGTAATCGAAGGTAAAAGCTGTCCTTGTGACTATTTGCAAATGGAAAACTGTGCAAAAACAGGGAGTGGAAAGCAAGAGGGTGTGGATGGAAATGGGGCTATACAGGTTCAAAGGAAGGATGTGCATATAGGTGTCCTGCAGAGCAGCTTCAGCCACCTTGAAGACATATGTTTTTAGGAGCATAAACTTACTCGGTTACTCACTTAGTTGTGGTAGCTGGCATATTAATAAGCGTTAAATGTGCTGCAGTCCCATCCTGTAAGAGAGCAATAAAGAAAAAGCATTCTAAATGGTGTGGACTCATTTGCATGGGTCATACACTGACTTGGCCAAGAAGACACTAGATACAACTCAGGTTATGCAGTGTGTTACGACTTTATACTTTAAAATCTTCACAATACGTCTTCCATGAAAATCTGGCTGCAAATGAGAGTCCAAGAATATGAAGCAGACACATTAAGGACAAATTAAGGACAACAGAAAGTCCACAGCGAACAGATACAAGAGGAGGAGGGAAATGACACATGCAGAGATGTCAGCTAGCCATGTTCAAAACTGATGGGCAACACATCACAGTTGACCAGACATCTCTTCTAACCTATATTATTCTATGCTTGAGAGCAGCATACAGGAAAAATGTTAAAGGAGGAGGATCTGGAATCTCATGTTTTTATTAATTTCTCTTCCATCCTTGAGTCTGAATCCCTTCATGCTCTGCTTGGGCTGCTCTGAGGCAAATATAAGCCTATGCTGAGATGTTATATATGTACAGACAGTCAGGATGTGAGGACTCCAAACTTCAGCCAGTGATAAACTTTAATTCCTTCTTAGCACACAGTCAGATGGCTTTTAACTAAGAGAGGAAGAGCCACAGTTATTTTGAGTCCTGAATAACTATGAAGAAAAGGGAGAGGTTGCTACCCAATTATACACACTACAGTGCAAAAGCACAGTACTACTGAAAGGAACACAGGCGTACGTTAAATCACAGCAGCCACCGGATCTGCACACACATAGGATTTTCCCAAGGTGTGTTTTTGTGCTGGCCAACATATACCCAGGTAAAGAACTTTTATTCTGGATTCAGTCTTAACTCTCTGTGCAGCAGACAGTTTAGATTTCTTCACGCCTGTGTGGGCAAAGGAAATGCCTTTTCAGGAGCATCTGCTCGGGCTGCACGCCAGCTTGTAACGCCAACATTCGGCACTTCCCCAGGCTGTGTGCTCCCAGCAGCCACAGTGCTGACACTGCTCCAGCACAGCCACGACAGCAAAGCACAGAATTAGAGCTCAGCACAGGCAGAAATATTTGCTGATTGCTGTCACGAAGGCTTAGGATGCCTTCAGACACCTCGGGCTCTCAATTAGTGTGAAATCAGCACGGCGTCAACTCCAATCAGTGATGTATATTTGCGGTAGCTGAGAATCTGTTCTGTAAAGCTGCCTACCTTTTTCTTTTCTTTTAAAAAAAAGCCAAAACAAACAGTTTCAAGTTACCAAAACAACTCTTGGTTCAACCAGTGTGGCAAAATCCGTTTTTACACACACGGCTCTGCTTTTGAGAGCTGCTCCCAACACCGATGCGCGCCCTTCTGACTGGCACGCCGTGGATGCGTCCTATGCCTTCCTTCCGGATACTCAAATATAACTGACAAATTCAGAAACACCTCCAATTTCCTGGTTAAGTAGCACATTGCCGTGTTAATACCTACTTCAAAGCGTGCCAAAATCATGACGTAACGGTAAATGTCAGCCCAGTTCCGAACACCTGCAAAAAAGAATAAATAACCCAGCCTAAAGTGCACCATTGCTGGAAAACGTGAACGAATAGTACCTGATTTGATATTAACTTTGGATAAAGAAATACGCAGTAATTGATAATATGGTAGGCATATGCACGTCCCCAGAACAGGAATGGAATTTCCTCCAAAATGTCTTAACTTCATGCCCAGTCACGAAATTGGTTATTTTTACAGATAATCTTTAGTCCCACTGTCCTGCCAGTCCCCAGGCAGTGAAGGTAGCCGGGTGAGTGAATTGTTTGCTGGGGTTACCGTAAGAGTGGCTCCGAACGCCTTTGAGGGAAAGTTCGGTTTTCTCATGATTTTCTGTTTCAATTTCTCCAACGGACTGGCCCCACTGCTCGTGTCGGACATGTTGTTCCCTTTGTCTGGGAGAAAGAAAATGAGTGAATCGACAGGCAAAATCAAGGCAAAGTCAAGGTGGCCCCAGTGCCAATCTGATAGACTTATATCCCAAAATGAAGGAGAGATTTCAGAGCATCTGGGGCATGGCTATGCCAGATTTTACACATCAGCCACCGCTTTTACATTTCCCAGTTATTGCCGCATAATGTCTGTGAGACACCTGAGAATGAAACAGCAGCAAATTCCCACCCTGACGGACTATAAGGACACCATTAGTTCGAAAAAAATGCTGTACTACCAAACCGCTGCTGCTTAGAAGTCAGCAAGTATCACCAAGGCAACACATATACGCATTTTCTGCTTGTATTTGTACAACACACTATTGATACTCCTTGTTTCTTCCCATATTTTCAGCCCTCCAAAGCTTGTGGAGTAATTAAAACACCAACTTTAGAATAGAATAGAATAGAATAGAATAGAATAGAATAGAATAGAATAGAATAGAATAGAATAGAATAGAATAGAATAGAGTAGAGTAGAATAGAATAGAATCATTAAGGTTGGAAGTGACCTCAAGGATCATCTAGTCCAACCATCCCCCCACCACCTATTACCCACTAAACCACGTCCCTAAGTACCATATCTAACCTTTCCTTAAACACCCTCAGGGATGGTGACTCCACCACCTCCCTGGGCAACCCGTTCCAATGCCCAACCACCCTTTCAGAGAAGAATTTTCTCCTCATCTCCAACCTGAACCTTCCCTGGCGCAACTTGCAGCCATTTCCCCTTGTCCTGTCACTAGTTATCTGCGAGAAGAGGCCAACCCCCAGCTCACCACAACTCCCTTTCAGGTAGTTGTAGAGGGCAATAAGGTCTGCCCTGAGCCTCCTCTTCTCCAGACTAAACAAGCCCAG
>VWZZ01000600.1:699881-824086 GCA_013399095.1 Psophia crepitans
TCCCCGGACCACCTTCCCCTCCAGGAGCTGGTTCCCCTCAGGGCGCTCGCCACCGCTCCCTCGGGCCCGGCAGCCGCGGGCCTTCCTTGTGCTCTCCCCGGGGGAAGAGGGGAGGCCGGGCCCCGCGGGGGAGGAGCGCAGTGTCCCGGTGAAGCCCCGGCGAAGGACGAGCGGCGAAGGTTAGCGGGGATCTGCCGCCTCTGCTGGGGCAGGTCGGGCTGAGGGCCGGGCGCCCCCTCAGTCCCCGTCCGGGCCGGTGTTCGGTGTCGGTTCTGAACGGGGTGTTTCACGGTTTGGGCTGTGCTCCTGCCTCTTTTCGTGTTATTTAAAAAAAAACAGTAGTAAAATTATCTGTCAGCAGCCGTGGAGACAAGTGCAGGGAAGCGTCCCCGTGTTGCAGAGTCGGGGGACGCTGCAAGGGGAGGGCACGGCAGCCGTTTGCCGCGGCTTTTCGGCGGCGCCCCGGCACTTGCTCTCGGGAGTTTGGCTGATGTCTGCGGTGCTGGTTGTCCTCATTTCCAGGAGGGGAGAACGGCGCTTTCAGGAAGCGGGAATGCGAGTAGCTGACGGTGAAAAATGAGAGGCTGGAGTCGTACCACCCGTCTGTGGTCGGTGCCGTAAAAAAAAAAACAGGCTGGGAAATCACTGGCTGTTTTCTGTACTACATGTACAGTTGTATAATGGTATCGGGACGCTGAATTACAGTGATGTAACTGTGCGCTTTGCTCAAGACATAATTAGGTTGAAGCCAGTGTGACTGTTCACATTAACAGGCTTCAATTAGATCTTTTGAAGTGGATGCCCCCAGACTTTGAAATTTTACAGATAAAGTAGAGCTGTACTGATTCATTAGTAGATGGAACTGATGTAAAATTTTAGCGGGTTTAGATTGAATAGCTGAAAGCTCTTGGTGGCTAAAAAAATTGATAATATTTTTCATCTTTCTAAAACTTCCTTGGTTTTGCTCTAAAGCAGTGTATTTTGTATCATATGTATCTGATGGATTAATTTTTTATGCCTGTTATGAAGACATAGAACTTTTAAGGAAAGCAAATTGATAGAATTCTGCAGCAGTCGAAAGACTGAAGATTAAGAATATAGAGGAAATGTGAGGCTTTGTATGTATCTGATATGAGGAACCACTGAAACAAAAGGCTTTAACGCTCCTTTGATTAGTTTTGAAAATTGCTAGGGAAAATAGTTCAACTTTGATTTACGAGGCTCCTTTTTGGGACCTGGGAGGAAGAATCATGTGTGGATATAGAAATCATAACTGTCAGAAAAATGTCCTTGCCAGCCTGATACTGCAGTGCAATCAGTAAATGATACCCAAGCTGTTTTCAGTTGGGTGTGAGGATATAGCGTGTGCTGATAAAAGCAAAAATTAGAATAAAAAATTATACTCTGAAGGAGAATGTGATGCATTCAGTTGCTGTTGGCAAATGAATAAAACTTTCAGTTCCCACATTATTATGTGCTGACATTGGTTTAAGCACCTAGTTTTCTGGAGTCTAATCTGAATTTGAGTTTGTGGCCCTGTTCCAAAACACGTAAGATATAAAGTCCAGCCATTACTCACATAGATTGTGTTCGTGTCCTTCTCGCAGGTAGAGGTTGTTTAATCCAGAAGTGTTCTGTCCTTGCTGTCCTAGCTCAGTGAACTCTTCGTGTATCAGATAGTGTGTATCTCTGCTGGGTGCCAGAGTCTCATGAAATGTATTTTGACTTCTACATCTGGGGGAGAGGGGGGGAAGATCTGTTATTAAAAAGATACCTTGCTGGACATCTTGGATGTTATTTGGTACTTTTGGAAAAGTCACTTGGTATCACAAATCTATCAGCTTTATTGCTGATAGCAAAACTCTTTAATACTTTTTATAAATATGTCTTCGAAAGACCTGTGTAGGTTGTTTTATTTTGTGTAGCTTGTTTTCATCTGAATTCTCATTGCTGGGTTTTGAGGATGTTTATGAAGATGCTACTGGAGTAAAGACATAAATAATCAGATGACCGACTTCCCAGTAAGATGTCTGTATTTATGCCTTAGGACTTCTTCTATATAACCTTTTTCTGAGGTTATTTAGAAGGAGAATATCCCCTTTTCAGAGCTTCAAAGAAACAATTCCAGTGTCTTTCTGTGGCCTGACACCTGCTGTTTAGTAAGAGACTGGCATAAGGAGAATCATTACAATAGATTAAAACTCGACTGTGTTAAATATGTACTTACTGAAGATTGTCTCTTGAATTTGTTGCCAGGTGTTCGTACGTAAACAGCATCACGTTATTTACGTGTTTCCACTGTAAAGTGTCACTGTCTGCCTGCAGATATGGGTCAGTATGAAGAAGGACTGCAAGGCATAAACAGGAAATTAATGAGATAAATACAGAACAAAATAGATTAAGTTAGAGCAAAAGCAGCAAGGATTTAGAGACATGGTGAGCTATGTCATCAAGGGTATGGGATAGATTTGGGAATAAGTAACAGTTTGGGGTTGTACCATGGCTTGCCATCACAACTGCTTTTAGCGGTTCTTCTCCAAAGTTGTGTGTACTGTGTTCCATATGTCCCAGGTTGTTGAAATCTGACATATTTCTTTGTAATTACAGACAAAAAAAGTTGAGTCTGTCAGGGCTGAATTGGGAGTGTAGTTGATGGACTGGTTCTTCTGAATACTCGCTCCTCTAGCAGTTCTTCTGGGTGTTATGGCTGCTGAGAAAGTTCAGCCTTGAGGCCCTAGTACGTAGCGGAGTTTCCTTGTACAGAGCTAAGCTGTTGCTGGGGCTGAGCTTAAGGGTTTTCAGTACAGCTACTGGTTGTTGTAGTTACTGGAACAGTTTTATTTGTTTGCTGTGAGGTGGTTTGCTAGACCGGACACTGAGAAGATGCCACAGCTTACTTACTAAATGGCTTTGCAGTTTGGATTGCATGTATCCGTAATAAAAAGTAGGCTACTCAAATTAAGCGTGACTGTGTCTAGACATTATCTGGTGGATATTTCTGTCAGCAATGAATGGTCCAAATTGCCCGTGGGTTGGATGCAGTAGTAGGTTTGCCCACTTGGTTAACATTAACTTCAATAACTGCAAAAATTTTATCTTTACACTATAATGAGACTGCAGTTCTGTGATTTTGATTTGCCATTGATGCTGTGCTTTCCAGGATTTAAATCCCTTGTGTGTAAGTGCTGCAGGATTATTCCTCTAGCGTGCAATATCTGTCCAGTGTCCTTAAACTATTGAGTTATCAGTACGCGATCAGAAATTCTGAAATAAAAGCATTCTCTTTGCTGTGTTGTAACTGAATTATCAGAAATCTTTGGAACCGTCCATTGTATAGCTTGAGGGAAAAAGCAACCAAAAAGATTTAGATTTTGACAGCTGATGGATTTTTAGCCTGTATATAATTTCTTATCCGTATATCTGTTTGAAAAAAAAAAAGGAAAGAAAAATTTAGGGTTCCACCCCCAACAATGCTTTTTCTTTCTTTCTCAAAAAATAGCGGGGAAAAGGACTGTGCTTAACCCTGAAGTGCCCCTTTTTTTTATTTAATTGACAGTGCAGGGGCCTCATGATACAATAGTTGTGTTGTATCATTCATCTTCCTAATGCCCTTGCTAACCTTCTTCCAGTAAACTTAGGGGAGATTTGCTGTTGCAGTGGCTTGTCTTTAGCCCCATTAGACAACTAAAACCACCATTTTGTAATGTAACTTCTTTAAAAGTCTGGAGTTTTTTTATTCTAATAATCTATCTGCATTTTGGGCCTACGTTTCATTGCAATGAGATGCCGGTCAGCTGAGACACTCTCAACCTGGAAATTTCACATAACACCAAAGAGGGCAATGGTATCGGATTTGGTTTAATGTAATCACCCATGCAAACAGATGACATTTTGTATGAAACCTTGAATAATTTAGTTTTATCTTCCAATGCTAGATAAAGATTTTTAAATAGTCAAATCAAAACCTGTTGTTTGGCATATTAGAGATTGAAGTATTGTGCTTTGTCCTGGAGGTTTGTGCTGTAAGTATACAACAAAGACTCAATGTCAATTTGGTTAGGACAGGCATTGAAGGAAATAAATTAATAATCTAAAGGAAGGCTGTGAGCTTCTCAGTGGGGATGCTTAGCTCTTCATAAAGTCGAAGTGCTTTTCACACACTGATCCCCTTGAAGGGGGGTAATGGTGTGGGCAGCTGGAGAGGAGAACAGGGAGGTGGAAGAGGAGGGAGAAATCACATGAGACTGACTAAATCTATTATTCTTGCAAAAGCTGAACTGTGGTGGCACTTCCACATAAACCAGTAGCTGATGAGGCTACAATAAACACTGAAATTTTGCACAGAATTGTGTTTAGGATTAGGGAACTGACCGAACAAATCATGTCCCTGTCTGGTCAATGAATTCTCTGCTAACAATTTCAAATTATTACTCTGACTTTAATATTTCACCTGCAGAGGCTTAGCATGTCTTTTTCTATTGCTTGTCATCTTCAACTCCGAGAACGGGTGGGTGACATTGCGAATTAGTGTGATGCACTCAACCTGTCGTCTTGTGTGTTTCTACTTAGCTTCCAGAAAGTGCCATGTCAATGACAACTTAATGATTCTGGATTTCACAATATTGTGAAAACTTGTTTAACGAAAGTATAAAAAGTTATTTATAGAGCAAAACAGAGAGCAGTCAGTAACCTCATGCAGTTATGTGTGCATAATAAGCATTTGGATTACCTTTTAGGCTCGCAATAGAATGTGTGAGTTTGTTTAAATAAGACAAAAGGCTTCTCATTTTCAGGGGAAGTCTGCATTGTCATAATTCCTCTTAAACTGGGAAAATTCAAAAATACATACTGAAGGACTTTTGCCAGTAATGTTGTATGTGGAATGTTTTTTTGTAACAAGCTAGTTTCAGAAGCTTTCCTTTAGAAGTAAGTGGTTTCATATTTTCTGTAGCTGTTAAATGTCAGAATCCTTGCATTACTGTCAAAATATATTCGTTTAAATTAACCTTCCAAATAAGAGAGTGAAACTTTCATGTCACGAAGCTTATTTTAAATACTAGATAATAAAACATCTGAAGAAATAAACCTAGGTACTTCTTTAGCCAGCTTTAATCAGACGCAAATGTGAAATTCCTACTTCGAGCTAGTCATTTATTCTGTACTGTGTAAAGCAAAGCAAGAAAATCTTTCTTGATCACATATTGAGGATTTAGCTGCGAGACAGATGTTACAGTTTGCAGCAGGAGGACTGGGTGGGAGGAGGGCAATGGCAGTCAACTGTTGCCTAGAACAGGGGTCCCACCTTAGTTTGCGAGAACCCAGTGCAGCAGTGCTTTCTGTGCAGCGTGCGTGTGGTCACTAACTTTCCCAGTCAGAAATTCAGGCCCACACCTCTTCTGTTTCTCCCCCAGACATCTAGCTCAAGGTTTTGTGCTGCAGCCCCGATCCAAACACCGTGTGGTGATTTCCAAACGTTAACTGCTAAAACTTTCAATCTTTGAAGTACCTGGTTTTCTAAATAAAATAAGTTGTTCCTCCTCCTCTTTCACTATGAAAAAGGAAATCTTCTACGCTTTTAAAACTACTGACGCTCACTTACTTTACGCCATCTGTGTCGGATTTGCGTATTACGTCCTTGTGAAAAGGAAGGAATGTTATTCAAGATCATGGAACATTTGTGTTGTAAAATTAAGCATGGTTAGAATGGTTTATGCTGGCATTTCGGTCTTTATACTGATTTATATATTCTGAGTTGTATGGTGGTTATTTGCCTATATGGTAGAATTCTAGCAAGGAAAACTTTCTAAGTATGTATTCCCTTTAGCATAGTTGTGGGCCACTTTCTTTTATATACAGATCCTGAAATGAGTAGCTTCTTAATTTTACGTTGGCCATAGCTTGGTCTAATAATCGGAGTTAAAATGTTTTTTTCCTATCTTATATTACATGCCTACCACTGTTTTTATAACTATATACTTGTTATTAATAACCTGCTACCAAAAACCTTGCTGTGAGGTCTGAAGACAAGTAAGATTAATATTTTTTTCATACTCTATCCCTTAGTCATATGGGAGTGGCAAACAGGAAAGAGAAGTGGGTCTTTGGGTACATTAGTTTGTAATGCTAAAATCTGGATATCCAACTCATAGTACTATCATCTATGTTTATTGTTTGTGCTTAACACTGTTTTCCTGATGAAGCAGGAGTGCTTTACTAATGAATTTGTTGATGATGTCCTTTCAGGTTGCATCAAATAGGACTATGTGAATAGCCTAGGATAGCCCAAAGGAAGGACATGATGTCAGAATAACACACAAAACGTTTGCGAGGTATGTGGGTTTTTTCTGTTGTGCTAAAAAATTTCTTGGCTGTCTGTAATACAGTTAAACAAAATGAATACAATATTTCGTTTGTATGCTAAAGGAATTGCTTGCAGAACTTACCTAAAAATCACATTTGTCATGACATATGCAAATAGTAGGGGTTTTTTTCCAGAATGTTGCTTTTTGTTCAGATTTAAGGTAACTTAGTGATTTGAGCAGCTGATTGAAAAATAATTGTACATTTCCCCTTCTCAGAGTATTGCATGGTAGCTGGATTGAATTCCAAATTGGTGTTCTGTAGGGAGATTCAGAACTGGGAGGTTGGTTTTGGTTCATTGATTCCTCTCAAGCACTTCAAAACATCTATGCAGCAGGGTGTCTTGGGGGAGCGGGGGCTCTAAACAGCCCTTTGGTGTTTTAAAAAAAAAGAAAAAAAGAAAAAATGTTCCAAATTACTTAATGTGTAGATTATGCTTTTTTATTAAGCTTTTTTAATGCTTTTTTTAAGCATAAAATTGGGGGGGGGGCGGGGAGAATACTGAAAAAAACCAAAAAAGCGAGTATTTTTACCATTATGAGTTTGGTTGAATTTACCCTAAATTTGAGTTAACACAAACAGAATTTGCCAGTGAAAAAGTATTTTGATAAAATACTAGCATGTGAGTGCACTGCATTTGACTGTTTCTTCAGTACTGGCAGTTATCTCCTTAGAAGTAGTTTGGCTCTTTAGGGCATTTGCTGAGTATTTTGTGTGTGTGATAACTTTGGCTGTCAGCTCTTCATATATTTAAAGGCTTAGTTATAAATTGATTATACACATGTTTTTGTGGGTCCTTTTTTTTGAGAGGAAAAAGTTAGACAACATTTCTTCAGTTTTATATGCTCATTTTTGATGAAACAATAGCTGATTTTCCTGGTTATCTTCGTGTTCCAGCTCCTAACTACATAGTCTCCATGCAACTTGACTCTTCTTTTACAAGTTTAAACCACAAGGAGTGGTTGATGTCCCAAAGTGCTACTGACATTAATTGGCATAGATTGTAATTTTAACTGTATGCTTTCAGAGAGATTAGAATAACCTCAAGTAGCCTAAAAGAGAGGGCCTTTACTGATCCAGGTTAAGTTTGAATGGTTTTATTAAGTTTGAATTGTTTTTGAGAGGGGTGAAGTTTATTCTTTTCGAAGGTATTTTTCTAGTGTGTGGCTACCTTCATCCATGGTTTAATAGGCACATTCAGATAAGAGAGGTGACTTTTGTCTTTAAAAAAAAACCAAAAACCCCAACCAAACCCAAATAAACAAAAAAACAAACCCAAAACCCCATCTCAGTGATAGAAAACGCAATGTAACTACTAGAAATTGTAATATGGCATTGTTAGCAACTAGATCTGTGCACTGGAGCCATGTTTCAGTTTGTTCTGTTTCATCACCAGAGAATGTAGCCCACACTGAACTGTCTCCTCTGAGTATCTCAGCTAGCTATTTTAACTGTTATTCTGGAATTTCTACACTGCAGTCTGCGTATCCTTGTTTTCATTTCTAGTCTCTTGAACTATTCCTGTCTAGTTCTAGCATTAAGACTTAGGTATCTGAAAGATTTACTGGGCAGAATATGTTTATCTGAATTGATTCCTGGTAGATAGCATTGAGAGTTTTTTTTAAGGACTTAAAAATACATAGCTGCTTCTGAAAACACTCTCACTGAGTCTGTCTACCTGGTAATAGTCACTTTGACCATTTTCGACTATCAAAGTGATTCTATGTTTGAGGTCTCCGGATGTAAACTGAAGTGCCATAATTCTTACCAGTCACACGTAGGCTACCAT
Source organism: Psophia crepitans (assembly GCA_013399095.1). Classification (NCBI taxonomy): domain Eukaryota; kingdom Metazoa; phylum Chordata; class Aves; order Gruiformes; family Psophiidae; genus Psophia; species Psophia crepitans. The sequence continues at coordinate 708,031 of VWZZ01000600.1, forward strand.
TAATAAGGGGAAAAAACCAGAGACTTCTGTGTGACTGTCGTTAATCAATATAATGCTTTCAAGTTTATCTCAGACATGGCCTTTAATAGCGTGAATCAATATGATTTTTAGAACACAGTATACTTCTAAAGTAGCAGGCTATTCTTAACGCATAACGTTTAAGCTTTAGTTTGTCTCCTCTTTGTTGATAGCACTTCAGTTCTGCCATTTCATATCTTTGCTTGCTAGAGACATCTGGAAAATAATTCTGTTTTCCTGAAAACTATTGAGGTTGCAAGTCTTGTTTTTGTTCTGCATTGGAACGACAACAAAGCCCTAAAAGAGTTTTCATGAGATTTAATTAATTAATGTGTTCTTTGAAAATCTGATTCATCTAATCTGTTGCCATGCTAATTTAACCACTACAGTTTGTTTCCCTTAAGTTTGGTCTGATCTGAGACCATTTTGTAAGTTACCCAATACATCTTTGTAGCAGGTTTGTGGGGTTTTTTTCAACACAATAGCACTTTTGTCAACAAATTTAACTGCTTTCTGTCTTGCTCTGTTTTTTGTTGTGAAGTGTACTAGAACAGCTTTATTTGCATTCTGTTTTTTCTTTCTGCTCTTCCCTGGGTTGCTAGAGCAGTGTGAAAAGTCAGCGATCTGGTGCCATAATTTGCTGTTTTCTGAGACATGAGCTGTAATTTAATGAAGACTTAACCATTTTAGTTTAAGATAAAAGAAAGAGGTTGCATTTTAACAAAAGGGGAAGAATGGCTTATGGGCACAGCAAGATGGAAAGTCCCTTTGTCATTGAAGTTGCATGATAAAAAAGTTATGGGGTTGTAAAACTCAGTAAATGGCTTACAAAATTGTTGATGAAACTTTGTAAATTACTATCTTTTGATTACAGAAATATTTCATCTTCTCGTAGTCATAGAATTGTTTGGATTTTGATAAAAAAAAAATCTCAGTAATCTATTTTGAAATTGGGTCTATTTTATCTTACAGAAATAAAAACCGAGAGTCACCTATATTTCCAGTTTCCTCATTGATAATAACAAGGGTATCTTTGCTTCCTGCAGGGCAAGGCCAGAAAACCATGCAGTCATCAGGGCACAGATTCCGTGATGTTGAGCACCACCCACTTCTTGCTGAAAATGACAGCTACGATTCCTCTTCCTCAGAGGCCGACATGGCAGAGAGGGTTTGGTTCATCCGAGATGGCTGTGGTATGGTCTGTGCTATAATGACATGGCTTCTGGTTGTCTATGCAGACTTCGTAGTGACTTTTGTCATGTTGCTGCCTTCCAAAGACTTTTGGTACTCTGTGATCAACGGTGTTCTCTTTAACTGCTTGGCAGTACTAGCTTTGTCATCGCATCTGAGAACTATGCTAACCGATCCAGTAAGTATGCGATCGTTCCTTGACGTTGGATTGTTCTCTCCTGTAGCTCATCGTCTGCAGAGAAGTTTGGAGAAGGGGTAGCAGTCTTCTCCTGCTAGGAAGAGTAGTGTTAGATTCAAAACCCTCAAGGTAAAGGGATGATATCTGTACTTCTCCTGCTGTTCTGTTCATGAAACCATAAATAATTTTGGACTTGAGGAGCAGGCAGTATAAAATTAATTAGGGGAGAGGTAGGCTCATGAGAAATACAGTTTGTTAAATATTAACAGAGCTCCTGAAGAAGCTAATAAAGCTTTAGTATTTTCTGTCTTAATTTTTCTTTTTTCCTCATGTATTTTCAAAACTTCTTACGAAGTCGTAGCTTCATCCTGTTGTATCATTTGAAATGTGTCTTCCATTTATGGCACGTGAAAGAACTTCTGTAGGTAGACGTTCAGAAAAACCTCAGTCATACACTGACAAAGTAACAACTACTGTACTACACCATTCATACGTTACTGCATTTAGGTACTTGGAGTCAGTAGGGAGGGAGATTTAAGTTGAACCCACATTGGAACAGTGTAGGTGTGAAAGGTCTTAAAAATACTAATTTTTTGGGACTTTTACTCAAGGTATGAAATTGTTTGTTTTGTACTAAAATCTGTTAGTAAAATCTTTTTAGGGAAGAAATCTGGGGCGAGAGGGGTGAGGGGAAAAGCATTGTTTTCTCCAGATTTCTGAGACAGTAACAGTGTACATAAAACTTATGGGAGTGTTCAAAAAAACCCTGCAGGGTGTTGTAGTTAATGGTTTGCTCGGTTTTTGATTTACTTCTGAGTCCACACCCAGTGATGAAATGTTATGACTTCTACAGATGGTGACAGCTAAGAAAGTTCATTGTTTAAGGAAAGATTGCTTAAAATATGTACTGGTAAAACTGCATATCTTTCTAGACCTACGTTGTTCTTTATGGATAAAACATGATGGAAATTGAGATCAATCACTACCTTTTTCTTTCCTCCACTCCTCTCCTGTTGACTCCCAGAATGGAAGACAAACTGTGTGATAGAAACTAAGATTGAAGGAAAAATGAATAAACTGCCTCAAAATGTGTGTGAACTAAAAGTACTCTTATAACTATAAAAATAGATATTTTTTTTATCAAAAGGAATTGTGACAATCTGAGACTATTTTTGAGATAGAGCGTATTTTTATCAGTAATTGCTAAAAGCGTGGTCTGAAGTTATCATCCTTAGTGAAAGGCAAATAGGTGAATTTGAGATGTGTTTTATAAGCATAAATTTAGCTGGAACAAGACAAATATGTACTTGAGGAGTTCTGTCTGTCTTTGAGATAATTCACCATGTCTACACTAAAGTATTAACTTAAATGAGAGCATTTATATTACGAAAAACCCAAAAACCACTTCAGCGATACAACGTGAGTGTTCTAAGCAGCTCTCAGTTCGTACCTCTTCAAAAGACCGGCTGGCTCAAATTTGAAGCACCACGTAGCCAAAGAGTTCATCTGGAGCAGGACTTTGGCTGTGTCTCAGGCAATACAAACACAAGATTGTTATTTCGGGCCATAGGCAACAAAAACTGTTCTGCCTAAGTAGAGAAGTGTGTTGCAATTGAATCTGAAATGCTTGCTGGTTTCTTAATTCTGTCCCAAAAACTTCCTTAACGTGTCTGTGCAAAGTGATGATGTTGCAGTGGGCTTTTTTTGAATGAGAGCTAGTTATAGAATGTTGCAGGTGATTTAGGCCAACCTGCAGAAGGTTATCCCTCTATAAAGTAACTGCTGGCTTGGAGGAGTTGGTATAGAAAGGCTGGTGCACTTCCATTTTACATCCTGGTTTATTTCACAATCGCTTCCTGTCACAGATAAACCTTTAGCTCTATAAATAAGCACGGTGGCATTGGTACTTTCCATTATTTTCCTCTTACTAATCCAAAGTTAGATTTTGATCTCGCAAGGCTCTAGATTAATATTGATACTGGAAGAAGCGAGCCTGCCTGCTATTCCTGTTTGTTCATCATCTTCCTCATTGTGTTGGAACAGCTGCTACTGCAGCTCTGTGGTGAACAGCTCAGAGAACTAATCACTAAAAAATAATTTCTTTTCTTGATGGGTTATTTTCCTTCTGGATCAGCTCCTTCAGCTGTTTGCCGTGTAGCTACACAAACCTTCACAGTAGCAGAAGGCAGCAGGGGATACTAGATGTAGAATAAAGAAGCCATTGGTGATTCCTGCTGACAGTGTCCAAGCTAAAAGCTTAAGTATAAAGGAAAAAAGAATGTTCGATCTCAGAAACTGGTGTACTTGGGGCCGGGGGCTGAATCTTGGATTCAGAGAGTTGAAATAACATCTTTCACGTAGTTGCTGCTGATTTAACTTCTGTGGATGGCTTGGCCTAATAATCGAACGTCGCAACAATTAACTTATGCTGATGTAAGAAAGCCCGTGTCTTTTAGTGGAGCTTGCTCAGAGTAGCTTCTCAGCAAATATTGTACCTATAGTGCTTGTATCTGCATGGAAAGCTGTGGCTTCCTCTTCATTTTATGTATGCTGGTGACAGCAGGTTCTATCAGAATTATGCTAATACTGGGCCGTAGATGAGTCCTGCTGAAATGAAACGGAATTTGAGGTCAAGCAGAGGTAATTTATTCATTTGGAAATTATTCTGGCTTATTGCAGACTAGCTTTGAGTAAATGAACTTATTTCAGCAATTATCCTGAGATTACTGGTACGAAGTCTATAAAACGTATTTTTAAATGCTCTCATTCCATTTAAGAAGCTTTCTCTCCCTTAATTGAAATGATTTCAGGGGGCTGTACCCAAAGGAAATGCCACTAAAGAATACATGGATAATTTACAACTGAAACCAGGAGAAGTGATCTACAAATGCCCAAAGTGCTGTAGTATCAAACCTGAACGTGCACACCACTGCAGGTATGCCATAGTGTTGTTTAAAGCAGTTATGCATATTGAGTCTTGGAGTAATGTTCCTAATATTTATGTGTTAATTTTTTTTCCCTGCAGATTTCTTATGTTGTTCAATAAAATTTCAAATTCATACATTGCAGAGTATTTATGAATGCTGTATGCTGGCCAAAAATGAATGTGGATGAGGGGAAAGAAGCAAGAGACTCAAGAGTTTTTAAAAACAGTCGTGCTGTGGTGTCTTAACTACTTTTGATCTGTGAATATTTTTTCCTGTGCGTCATTCTAATTATTGTGCCGTACTGTTGATAATGCTGGGCAAAGGGAAGAATCTCAAGGAAATTTCTGTTAGAAGCTGATGTAAGAAATGACTCCTAGAATCTTAAATCAAGAAAATACAGATTAGTTTTAACTGTCACGTTAACTTGTGTTGTCTTGTCTATGCAGTGCATCATTTGAAGTTATATGTGAATTGGCAGATTATTTTCCCAAAGTGGTACGCATAATTGGTTAAATGCACTTCTGTTTATTGAAGATTCATTTTAATAAGGACAGAAGCGATGATAATTTGAAGTAAACATGCTATGGAAGAGATAGTAAATATATACATTTTTCATTAATTCTCACTCTTTCGAGTTTTCAGGCTCTGCGGATTTGCATTTGTAATGTTTATTGTGTGAGAGTTGAAAATAGATATGCCTGCATAATTAAGACTTACGTAAATATGTAAATGTCTCTCGTGGCTCTCCCTAGGTGTGAGGAGTGACTTGAATTGTGTGGCGTATTAAATTTAAGTCTCTGAGTTAGTGCCCTTGAAAAGAACAGAGTGAACTTTTGTCAGGACTCTCAAATTATTCTGTAAATTTGTGGTTTCTAAAATGAATGTCTCGGTGTGTGTCACTTATCTGTGTGAAAGTTATGGCTGAGAAGCTATTTCCATGATAAATACTCAGCCTTGGCACTGAAATCTTGTTCTTCTCTCAGATGTGAGTGGGTTTTTGTATCTGGAGTGTGAAGGGAAAAGTTTCATGTATAAATAGTCACGTACAGAATTATCTTCAGTTAGTTTATCTGTGTTGTGGGTTAGCTTTTGCATGGGTGCAGGTACCAGGCTTGCCTTCATGTGCAGCGAGTTTGGTTCTGGCTGGCGTTATTAGCTCTGGTAGAGCGTTACATGAACACAGTTGTGCTGGTTGCTCGGTGAGCCTGGGGGTGGAAGCAGTGCAGCTGCTTTCCTGTGGCAGAATCTAAGCTGTTAATCTCTGGGGATCCAAACCAGCTTTGTGCCATCTGTTCAGATGGCATGGCATTGTGTTCATGGGATGTGGTAAAGGGACACCCGAGAGGCTCTGCTGAGTGTAGGTTGGATCTTGCTAATGTTCTCATCTCAGATTTAGGCTGGCTCCTACAGCAGCTTTGAGGGTATCTTTGCAAAGTGTTTCCCACATCTTCAGGCCCAATAGGATTTACTAATTTGAAAGTAGCCCTAAATGAAGACATCTTATGTTGAACTCTACATGTGAGTAAAGGAGCTGGAGCACTGGGGAGCCTAGAGTCGCTGCACGGCTGTGCCCTGCAGAGTCACTTGGGTACATCTGGGCCCTCATCCTCAGCAGGCACCTTGGATAGCCCAGCAGCCTGTGATGCCAGATAAGGTGGTGTTGACTGAAAAATTATTGTTTCTTTGTGGAAGAAAAATAAAAATAAGCTAAAGAGGGACTTTGAGGGACATTGTTTATAGCAAGCATTTGAGTGGTGTTTAAAGCAGAGCTAGAATGGGTAGTGTCTACAAAGACGGAAATTTGATACTTTGAGAAGGTTTGTTTTCACTATGCTGGTTCAAGGGACTTAGCTTTGCACATCTTGTGAATTGTTTTACTTTTCTATGCTTTAGTAAAATACACTGCAGGATGTTCCACATAAGGACAAAGGGTGCATTTTAATGCTTGCACAGTGCATAACTGGCTGCACAGAACATCTGAAAGAGAAAGCCAGAGCCTGAAAGTGTGTGTGCCGTCCTTTTGTTAGCCTGCTGTCGTGTTTTTCTCAGCAGTTGGATATCTGGTTTAATTGCCTTTGTTTCTGTTACTCATGCAGTACATGGTACTAGTAGTTGCTATTAACTTTTCTTCAGTAAAACGAAGAATTTTTCTGTAATTTTTTGGATGTTGAATACATACTGCATAGACCAGCTACCAGAATCTGATTCTTTGCCATAGATTTAGCACTGCAGAAGGGTACTGAATAGAAAAAAGGTTTGATTATACTGTCAACGTTTTATTGGCTTACAAACCCATTCCAGGAACATTAAAAGGATGGTCTAGTCCCAAGTAGTCAAAGTGGCAATTTGTTGGTAGAAGACACTTGAAAATGGAAATTGAAGTTGGTTCCTGTTGGGAAATAGTTACACTCAAAGCCACAGTGCATGTTTTGAGTAGTAAATTATTAACAGAAGAGGCTCTTATGATGTAGTTAGGAAAATTGTTGTGCAACACTGCAGCAGAAGTTCTTTTGAGGAAGAAAAATAGTTTCATAATACACATTAGTGATGGGAAGAAGAACAAGAAACCTTTATTGATGGCTAAATATCTAGCTTCAGTGAAATACATTAAACTGAGATTTTACCAAGCAGTTAACATTTTCAGCATAAGCAAGAGGCTTGTCCTGAGTGAACGCTGCTTCATTTTCACTGAAGGAGCACAGCTGTCATTATCTCTAGCCTATTCTGAGTGCCTGCATTTGTGTGTGAGGAACTGTTACTCAGAATCAAGTCACTGAGATGTTTGCATCAGTCTTGCTGTGAATCCAGACCCATTCCTCTTAAGCCATTAGCTGCGTCTTTCTGAATGTTCTTTGGCATTCTACGCTGTAATGGCACCTGCAGTTGCCTGAGTGCATTCAGCGGCATTGCTGAGCTGGAGAAGACCTTCCTTTGTCCATCACGTGTTCTCACTACCATCTCACCCCTTCCTCTTGTGCAGTGTTCATGCACAGCGAAGTGACCCAGGTTGCAGTTTGTCGCATAAACATCTGCGCTTGGGTAGGGGAAGGAATAGAATGCAAGTGATGGGGGTAGGAAGAAGGCAGGACCGCTGTTTTCAGCATTGCTGTGAGTTTGTTGGCTGGAAGTATTCTTTGAATCGTGGTGTGAGATTAGAAATGAAGGCAAGGTTCCAGATATCTGATGTCTTGGAGAGCTCTGTGTGGGCTTGTGAGAAATACTGAATGAGCAAAAGCATGTCCTGCCCACCTCACATCCTCCAGTGTTTGGCTTGATTGAGTCTGGATGTGATTTTACTCAGCACTTCACATTAATAGTCTTTTTAGAGTGACAGTACATATTCCGTGTTGCATTAGGAGGCTTGCATGGTTGTGGTGACTGGAGGTAGCTCACCTTACCGCAGAGCTCAGGAAATTAATGAGAGGTTGAACTCAGAGGGAGCAGGCTGTGGAATGAAGATCTTTTGGAGACCCTTTGAATGCCTTCCCTTGAATGATCCCTGTTTCTTCTGCACTAGAGAATGGTCGCAGTGTTTAGTATGGTATTGGGATTTTCATGTGAAACTGGCGCTATTTAAAAAGTAATTTGCATCAGAGGATGGATCTTCTTTAATGTCCATATACTAGAGGCAGTGGGAATGTAGGGGCTGGGTTATGATAGCTCAGGGCAAAGGGGGCTTCAGAGGGGCAGTGGCATGTTTGGGATTCTTTCATATAACCTGCACAGCAGTATGTACTGCCTCGTGCTGAATTACCTTATAATCGTGCATATGCAATGGCTTAAAAATTATCTTATGCCTTGGAGCGTTGGTTTCCCACACATGCACCCCTCCCTTTCTTCACTCTAGTGACAATCATCTAGCTTTGCTTCGTGGCTTGTCACTGCAGCACTCATCGATAACGTACGTAAATAAGTATGCATTAAAAATGAAGGATTTTTGAATAAAAGTGCCTGCATTTTTTAGACTTATTTGGCTTTGTCACTGCTGAAATGAAAATGCTTAATATTTTGGATGTTCTGCTGAAAAATCTGGAACACTTTGAATGTGTGGCTATCAAGTACAAAGCTAGGAAAATTAAAGAGCAGCATTACTTAAGCTATTGATTTATGGAAGAACTTCAACACATGTTGCAGCTGTTCTGTTTCTGTTGTATAACTGTTCATATTTGGCTGCAGATGGCCCTGACTATGAGAGAAATGAGCTGTATGGCCTAGCAGATGTGAAACGGAGTTATTGAAGTATTTGACTTTTCTTTCTGGAAATAACCTTGACTCAAAACTGGGCAGAAACTAAACAATTAGTTGCAGAACTAGCAAAGAGCGGTAGTGTTTGAGTATTCGTTAACAAGCAGGCAGTGAAAGTGTGCTGCTTACAGTTTCAGTATTTTTGGTTTATGTTGAGGAAGTGAGGTGTGACATTGTCAGCTGTTCTTTAGTTGAGATCTTGATTGCATAAGTTTAGAATTGTATGGCCCGTTGAAACCTCAAGAGTGACAATTTTTCATTTGAAGATGTGAATTTCTTTTTTCTGATTCACGAAGTAAATTTACAACTTGAAAGTCTGTAAACTTGAAATACTTTGTTTAAAAAAGCTTCTCCAGAAAGGAAGGGTTTTTTAATACTGAATCTAGAAAGAAACGGGCTTTGTTCGTTCAGTGCCACAATTGTGTTTGGATATGCAATGATTCTCATATTAGTACTATTTCTCTTTATGTGAAAAATACCTTCACATTCAGTTTTATAACAACCCAAAGCTGAGTTGTAAGTGAGCAAATAGTTTCTTTAAAGCAAATAAAATCACTGTTTGCAGTTTGTCAAAAAAGATTTCAGCACATCGTCGTATGATCACTGGATACTCTTGTTTCTACATTAAAATGCAAAGTATTGTTTCTCAACAGAAATCTGTTCTTTTCTTTCAGTATTTGCAAACGATGTATTCGAAAGATGGATCACCACTGCCCGTGGGTGAATAATTGTGTGGGGGAGAAAAATCAGAGGTTTTTTGTTCTGTTTACGGTAAGTGAAAATCAACAGCAGCCTGATCTCATTATGAATCTACCTTGATTATAACAATTTTTGTTGTACTCAGTAGTGAGTACTGGCTTAACAAAAACCAATTGTGCCCTTATTTTGGGGGTTTTTTTCCTTCTTCTAAGCAAGATATTCTCCAAGCAAGAAGGTATTTTTACGCATACTCATTTTAATCTTGTAAAGTGCTTTTATTTTAAACTATCTTAATTTTGCAGTGTTTTATGTAGTAATGATTAGTGAAATTAGGGACCTAATCCTTAAACTTTCATTGTTGCCCATGTTTTTAGATTCAAGCTTACTTAGGATTTGTCTTTACCTCATTGTATTGAATTAAATATTGAAATAGGAAAGTACATTTGCTGTGCAGTGGTGAAGACTGGCTGAAAGGAATGTCTGGTTTACTACCTGGCAGCAATCAAAAGTAAGCACTCTCTCTTCTTTCCAGATGTATATAGCCCTAATTTCAGCTCATGCGCTCGTACTGTGTGGGTTTCAGTTTTTCTCCTGTGTCCGAGGGCAGTGGACTGGTAAGCAAATACTTAACTTTCACTGTCGTAGTCTAGCAGATATTAAGGGAAGTCCTAGATTTCTGCCTATTTCAGTCTCATGTATGAACTATTACTGGACTTGGAGCTTTTTGAAGTGAGGTCCTGAAAATGTTTCATACCTGTTTACTCATCCCTCTTTTTTTCCCCTCTTTATTTTTTCCCCTTTAGTCGTTCACTGTAAGAGCTGTAGCTGTCAAGGCCATTCTCACTCCCTTTCCACACAGTAATAATTTACCACCTCTGTGATGGGAAGGAAACTGATAACTGGTCCTCAGCCACCTCAACACTGTATTACCTGAAGCTGCCATCTGGGCTTTGCGTGTCTCAACACAGTTCTGTGAACAACAGCTGAAACCTAAACAGATTTCTCCCTCATTCTGTTACTGGAGCCACCTGTGGAGCTGCTGTAGAAAAGAAATTTCCTAAACTGTTCCAATTACTTGTTTAGGACTCTGACTTGCATTTCATAATGTTCCAGTGTGCCAGGGCCCATTCTGGTCTTGTGCTTTTGACAGACAGTGGTTGATCATATGTTCTTCCTGGTACCTGAACTAACAGGGGAATCCATGTGACTGGTTTTTTTTTCGGAATATTCCATTAAATGGATGGAATTTTAGTCCTTTTTTTACTTTAAATATTCTGCTTCTTGTATACTATCCCATTTCTTCTTTGTTCAGTTATAATTGAGTTGATCAGTTGATCAGAGGATCTACAGAGATGTGAATGTAACTGTAAGTCAGAACTGATTGCTTTGTGTGGTGAATTAAAAAATAATAAAGCCATAGCAAAATGGAACATCTGGATTAACTAGCAAGTCAGAGCTGACAATGGTGATGGTTTTTACAGCGTTTGTCATGCATGAAACTTCAAGCTGCTCTCATCTTTAGATATGTGCGGTTCCGAGTATTTAAATCATCTCATGCGCAAACAGTTACTTGATACCCTTGAACTATTGAGGCAAGATTGCAGTATTGCAGCACCATGTGTCAAGTGTTTGTTCCTTAAAACTCTTTATTTCCTTGGGCAACAAATAAAGCTGCTGCACTGCTCGAAATGAGAAGTTTGTTAGAATTGTGAAATGTTCTTTCAAGTGTCAGATGTTTCTATTGCTGTTTGTCAAAGGGAAATCTCAGTATGAACGTGCTCTATAGATTTTTTTTTTTTTTTAATAACGACATATTTTGTTTTCACAGAATGCAGTGACTTCTCCCCACCTGTAACTGTGATCCTGATGATCTTCTTGTGCCTTGAGGGTTTTCTGTTTCTCACTTTCACTGCAGTCATGTTTGGCACCCAAATCCACTCAATATGCAATGATGAAACGGTAAAGACCTCTACTTTTGTATGCTGTAATTATTATTCTAGGAAGATGTGATTAGGGGTTGTTTTATTTGCATGAGGAGGAGGTTCTTATTTTGGAGAAAAACACAAATCTGAAATGGCTCATGAGTTTTATTTTCTCCAGTTGTAAGGATTGAAATACTTTATTGGGGTTTGCTTTCTAACAAAAGTTCTTGCATTATTTGCTTTTCTGATGTAAATTTTATAATTAGGTTTTCAGTGACAGATATTGCACAGCTTCTGACTTCAGTTTGGACTTGCACATCTCAAGTATCACAGACTGCTGATGTGTCACAGAAATACCTGCTTTTTTCCAAGTTTACACTTAAACTAGCTATCTTGTATGAACCCTTCACACTTTTCTCCACTTCGATCCACTTTATTAATAGAGTATAACTGTAGTTTGGATGTTTGGCTCCCTTGCCCTTAGATTTGCAGTATGAAGCTTTGAGGGGATGTTCTGTGATGGATAACTGACTGAAAACAAGGAATTTGAATCTCGTGGCTGCTCAGCATTTTCTCATGTGAGGCTGTTTAAAAGTGTACTTCTGTACTGAAGAGTAACTGTGCAAAGCAATTGGTAAATACCCAGCCTTCGTTAGTACAAAACACAATCATCAGAATAATGCATTTGGGAGAGCAAGCCTAGCCTCGGTAACTGCAGCACAGGAGCCACTTGGAAGCCTTATTGTCTGGTTTCATTAACTGAGTAAATGACTTGGGGTGTAGGTACGTTGTGTGCAGGTCCCCTACTAACATCAGCTTTTCTGGTCATTTTGTCTTTTAGTGTGAGGGGGAAGAGGCAAACCAACCTTCTCGTACGCGTTTTATGTTCTGAGTCTTGTTCCTTGTACCCATAGGGCTAAATCAGCCGTTCTTATTTCTTCCTTAATAAATAACAGTAAGAAACTAATTGTCTCACTAGCTATACATGAAAGAATGCAAAATAGTCATCAGTTTTGATAACTTCTATTGGGCTTTACGAAACTTTGGACTTAACAGTGCGTCACTGCATGTCTGCTTATATACAGGAGATTGAAAGACTGAAGAGTGAAAAGCCAACATGGGAGCGGAGACTACGTTGGGAAGGAATGAAATCTGTTTTTGGGGGTCAGCCTTCACTCCTGTGGATCAATCCTTTTGCAGGATTTCGAATCAGGCGACTTCTACTGAGAGCAAAGAAAGGAGGACCTGAGTTTTCTGTTTGAGTCTAATTATGCTGGAACTTGCAAGAATACTATATAATTATTTATTTGGGGCCAGAGAAGGCTGTCTACATATAATCTGTGACCAGGTGAAACTGATATCAAGACATTTGCTTGTAGCAAGCAGAGTTTTATACGTTTATCGTCACAGACATCTCATTAACTTTCAGAGTCACGAACTGGATCTGTAATGGTCTTAACAGCAAGATAACACGGGAAAAGCACGTGGTCACGCTAAGGAAGCCAAATGTTGTCATGCTACTGTAATTTATTTTATGAGATTAATTATCCATTTTTGTTAAACCCTTTTTATTTGATAAATGTTTGGGGAATTACCTGTGTGTTTTTATAAAAAGTATATACTTAGGTGCAGTTGTCAATCAGAAGGAGGAGTGTTATGGTGAAAGTTGATCTCAAATGAGACCTAGCCTTCTTAAATCCACTTTTCAGGGAATAGTGGTTTGTTCAGTTTTAATTTATATTTCAGCTTGTCCTAATAAACAGAGCTGTACTCTTGTGTCCCACTTCAGGCACACATTCCTCATATGCAAGTGATTCAAGGACTGGTGCACACAACAGCATAACACATCAGAGGCACTGTTACACCCCTGCCAAATGTCTTCCCAGGCTCACAAAAGCGTGTCTTGTGTTTGGCCATAATCTCATATGGCGTTTAGGTAAGTTCTAAGTCTTCAGTAAACAACACTTGTAACTAACGGCTGCGGGGCAGCTTCTGCCCTCAGATATGCATCTCCAATTCTTAATGCATTGATTCTAGAGGAACTTAAGTGTAGGTGTTGAGGATTGTATCTAAGTCCTCTGAGCAGGGGTAGGTGGGACCAGTGACTGTATCCTCCTGTGTGAGATTAAAATGAATGTGCTGCAGACTGGAGTTTACTGCCTGAAAATGGTTGTCTTTGTAAGGTCTTGCTCTGCCCCTTTTTTGTTGTACGGACTTTTTGCAGAAGGAAAGCTGTTAATGATCCCTTGAACAGAGACATCGGAGGAATGAGGGAGGTTGCCTTTTTCTTAAGTACAACAGATAAATGTAGAAAGATCAGCTATAGAAGGAATTACCTTGAATTTAACAATTTTCCAACCAAAACTACTTTCAAGAAATGAGAGCAATATAGATCTAGAACTGCTTTACGTGGGCCTGACAAACAACAGTAGTGCTAAGAAATGTTTATAAATCTGCAAGTAATGAAATACAAGCTGCAAGTAATGAAATTCAGCTACAAGTGGATTCTTAAAAATAATGTTTAGACTATTTTTTGTATTGTTAATCTGTTCTATAAATTACCGACAATATAAAGGGTAATGCAGGAGCCTTGATGCATAGCTTGAAATCGTGCCTAGAAAGTAAATAGCTCCCTGTTCTGGGACTTGCCTTAAAATTGTCCTGTTCTTGCTTTTGCTTTGCCAGTAGCACTGATGATCTGTCCCACTTCAAGCAGTTCAACGTGCTGAGGAATCTTGCATTATAAAGTTTACGTACTGCAGAAGCTGTAGTTTCTTTTTTCAGCGACCTGCCTCTCCATTTCTTTGTAACTGTTTGTGGCATCTTGATTCCAGCCTCATCGGGTTTTATACCGTTGGGTGGGTGAAGTTACCACGGGATCCATTTATTACCTGTGGCCCTGCGAACAAAACTGTGCAATACTACGTCATCCGTTCACTTTGCTTGGGGGAGGTGATGTGTAACACCAGACAGTTTCTAGGTGGACACATCCAACGAAATTGCAGTCAAACGAACAAAACTCCGTCTCGTGTAACTGAGGGGAAAGCTGGAAGTTCCACAAGAATCTTTGCATATTCAGTTGCACATCTTAAAGATTGGGGGGGAAAAAATGTGTCTGGCTTTGTCATGAGGCTCGTAGTGTGTATATTGTTTAATAAAATATCCTGATGAAAATCAGCAAATATCACTTCAAGCGGTCGAACCCTGTGACTTGGCAAGTGTGTGCGCGTGTGAAATCAGGTTTACTCGGCTTTTCAAACCCTTGTTACGTTGTAATTTTTTTAATGTTAAAAAAAAATAAAGTAATGAATTGGAAGTCTTAGTTGATTAACTTCTGCGCTATATGTCACTTTTTTTTGCACATGGATGTGCATACTTGCTTATATTTAGATTACAGCAACTTCAGGGTGATGGTCTTGCATCCTTTGGCCTGTAGTTTGTATGTACCTGTCTATCCAGTAACAGGTGATTCTGCTCTAAATTAAAGATGCTGCTCTGCTTACTGAGGGTTTTAAGCTATGCCTACTGCTCAGCTGGTCTTAGGTACTCCTCTTCTGCGTCCTCTGCTTATCTTACTAGTACCTGTTTGTCTAAGGCGAGTGGGAAAACACGCAGGGAATACTTTTTATTTGAAAACTCGTAACGGGGTATCTCAGGCTTTGCACCTTGAAGGTGTTTGTGTAAAACACAGGTTCGGACTCCCTGCTTTCTCTGCACAAGTGTTGACTTTTTCCACTAGTTCTGTAGCTTCAGATACCAGGACAGCCGCTTGCGTGGCTGAGAAGGCAGCAGTTCAGGTAACTGTCGACTGCTGACCCACCGAGGGCGAGCAGGAAACAGGGTTTACAAAGGCAGGAAAGGATGGAGAGGCTGTAAGTGGTTTAATTCCTATTTGCAGCAATTCTAAAAAATACTTTGGTACTTTCCTGGGTATAATACACTTTATATACTGCTGGGTCTTTGGAGTAAATAGCTCCAAATATGTTGATATAAGCCTTGTGCCGCTGCTTCTTAGGCAGGTTAAGGATTTGGTTGTACGCCACAACAGTCAGGCTGTGCTGTGTTGACGTTATTTTAGGGAAGAGCTTGTTTACTCTCCAAATGCAACGCACATCTCTGCAGATAGATCCTGCTAATTTATCGCCTTTTTATTGTTTGATTTCTAGTAGTAATGTCGGGTTGTTTCATGAAGTCTTGGAGGGCAGCAGTGACGTACGAGGATTCATTTGTGGAGTTCTCTGTGCCTGTGCTGTGGGAAGTGCGGTGGTTCTGGGACTGTTCTCACTTCTTTCTGTTGGCACTGTGTTAGCCTGTGAATGTATTCAATGCTGCTGGAGAAAGAGAGTGGCATAAGAGGTTTTGCAACACAAGAATTGGAGTGTAAAATGATTCTCCAATCTGTTAATAACACTAAAATGAAACGCACCAGCATTACAGCTCTGTGTGTTTTAGTGTCACTCCTCTGAACAGAGCCATGGTTCAGTTCATGGGTGGTTGGCTACGGATTGGTGCTTCTTGATTGATGAAATTATTGCTTTTTTTTTTTTTTTGCTTGTGTCACTTTTTTTTATGTTCTCAGTTTCTTCACGGAGAAATACTACCATTCGGGTTTCGCAGCATTGCCCGACTGCGTTGCGGTAGCATCTGTGCAACTGTAAGGCACGTTACTCTTGTCGTACCCAGCTAGAGCTCGGGAAAAGGGCCAGCGTGCATCAATCCCCGTTTCTTAATAAGCGTAACTTTGCACCTCCCAAGTATTTCTGCAGTGTCTCTTAATACTGTAGTGCAGAATAAAGTTAAAATAATACCTAGACTCAGTATTAATAGAGCCAAATGTTGTAACTGTCAAGGAAATTGATAACTTGGAGAAACAGGTAGAGCTTTATTACCGGGATGCGCGATTCATGTTGGTCTGTCAAACCGGCTGGCATCTCGCCAGACAACTAAACTGTTTTTAAATGATGGCTTTGAACCTCTTTTATTAAGAAAATTATGATTCCAATAAAGTGGAAATCTAATAAAATAGTCACTGCTGAGGTATGTTTGCATAAAAATAGTGGTTTAATTTAATACCATTCCCTCTAAGACAGTAAATTATTCTTGCTGTAAACATTCACCAGACCAGCTGAACACTGGAGGCTGAGTCTGGTATTTGCTACTTCCTGGGCAATTTTGTTTTCTTCTGTCAGCTAATATCTTGGGTTGTTAATTACATCAGTCTCAAGTGAATGCTGCGCTTCACAGCCGTGAATGATTCTTTTCTGTGGAAAAAATCCCTACGGTGAAAATCCCTGAAGTATTCGCATTGAAGTAATCAATAGAGAAACTTGGAAACTTGGGGTTTGAATTAAAAAAAGGCAAAATGTCCGTATGAAATAGGAGAAAATGGAATTTATTTCCCCACATAGATTTATGTTCTTACCATTAATGAGTATAAATGTACATTTAATTTCTAGAAAGGTAATGACATGCTGGAGGAGCTGGAAGCAATGTTAGGTAAGTGCAGTTGCATCCGCCGCGCGGCAGGAACACTTGCAGTGGCACCTGCTTTCCGGGTAGAGCCGTTTCAAATCAAAGTTATCAGCACATAATGTCAGATCAAATTCATCATTGGCAGTAGAAAAATAAAACAATGTGATCCTAGGTGAAACTCAGCCCGGTCTTCCATGGTTTGTTAGATTTTCCCTTTTGATGGGGGTTTGGGTGCTCTTCCCAACTTCTTCAGTCACCGAGGTTGTGTTTGCTCCGTCTGAGGATCTCAGAGTGCTTCACGAGCGTCGGTGAAAGAAACCACGAATGGGTGCACGCGGGTTGAGAGCTTTGTGTGGCAGAACTAAGAATTCCCCGTCGCGTCCTACAGGTCCGTACGGCTGGCTGTAACCCCTCGAGCTGTCCGATGGAGATCACCGCACTGCAACAAACCTCACGCTCCTCTGGACAGAAGTCTGGCAGTCTGCGCCCTAATGAGCTTCAATTTATGCAAAATAACTTTGAGGTTGTATAGTTGTCTGTTGGATGGTTTTAAGTAGTTGTAGCACAGTTAATAGTTGGTCACCTACTGCTGATTAAGTTTTACGTGAAGTGCAGAAGCACCTTGTGTGTTAAACGTCTTTTAAAACGCACACCTTGCAGAAAACCTGCCTCTCCCTTTTTTGCTCATTTAGATGGCAGACATTACAAGGACACACAAAACTGCAGCAAACTTGTCTCTCTGCACTGGGAAAAGGGTTTTTTTAGGGCATTTTTGTTGGGACTGTGGCTTCTTCTGAATAAGTTTGCAGTAAAAGTTTGCAGAAGATCCAGAGCTGCTGGAGCTGGTCTATATGGAATCTTTCTTATTCCGTGTCAGTGTGGAATAAGAAAGTGTTGGCCTGCTCAGGGTTATGAAGATATCCTTCCTAAAGCTTAACATGCAGCAGGAGAAACGGGAGTGTAATTAAGTTTTTAATGGCTTGAGACCTTTTCATACTGACCGTTTGAGACTGGCTGTATTCATTAACAATTACCAGGAGCTCTGTAAGGCATTCGGTGGTGGAAGGCTTTAAAAGCGGCGTGATTGCCACCGAGCTAGGTGATAACACAGGCGATCGGAAGCCCTGCTTCAAAGAGCTTACAGCCTTGGTCCTGCTGAAAAGAGCGTTAACCCCAATCACGTGTGAAATGAGGGTGACGGTGGTGAGAAGACCCGTGGTGAGGCTCCTGCTGCAGGCTGGTACCTGGTGCTGGACTCACGGGCGGGAAAGAGTGTGGCCGACAGATCCGGCTACAGGCAGGGGGTTGCTGTGCTTTGCCTCTGCAAAGAGAAAGGGCCCATTTCACTTTCAGCACGGTTTCCACATTGCTCCCAGCTTCTCCTTCCACCTCTCCCTATAAGATCTCCTGCTTGGGTATCACTGTCTGAGGCAAGAGCTGCGCTACGGCGTTGGGTCCTGCGCTAGAGCCTAGTTTATAGTCTTCACTGCCTGTGCTTGTAGAAGGAGATGGAAGGGATGTTTCAGGAGATGCTGTGGGAGAGAAAAGAGACAGGGTTAAAAAGGACTTGGACGCTGTTCAATAGAGCAGTGCCCAAATAAAATCAGCAAACCACCCTGTGAGCCAAGGAGTGGGAGCTTGGGGGAGGGGGCAGGGGCAGCCACCCTAAATTCAGGCATGTTCCAGCAGATTCTGCCTTCCTGGTTTGTGACAAGGCACAGGGTGGGTTGAGAGGCACGTGCCAACTTTTCTCAGTGTTTTGCACTGGGGAAAGGCACCTAACTGTTTTTTAATCCTTCCTCTCATCAGAGGAGAGCTCAGCCTGCTGGCCACTACATCTTATTTACAGAACACAGCATCTCTCCAGTCTCCCTTGCTGCAAGGTGGCCTAAAAAAAAAAAAAAAAAACCCAGAAAGCTGAAATCCATGATGCCAACAGTTCCACAGCTGAGAAACGGCAAAATATGCTACGAGAGGCAGACGGTCATAGCTGGCAGGAGGAGACTGCGTGTGCAAGACATTGTGATTGCATGGCAGTGGCTGCTACATTGCAACTCAAGTTCCACTTTGCTTTTTAATAATATGATCTGTCTGCTACTACAGTGGGTAATGCCTCAACAGCTAACCATTGCCTAGCAGAGTGGTTGAAGATGGTTTGTATTCAGGTCATAGCGTGTTCTGGTTGACAGCAACCAAGACGCTTTACGTAGGGAAACTCCGGCCACTAATAACTGTGTGTGCTTCTTGTGGTATTTCCCAGCGCTGCCCACGTTCTTAGAAACACACTGCCACCACTCTTGGATTCTTCTTTTTAATCTTGTGATGTTTAGTAGCATCTCAAAATCCTTCCGGACCACGCTATGACATGAAAAGCTCAGCTGCTCTTTGGAAGCATGTTCCCAGATCACACAGTAAAGGAAGTCAGCCACGGGGGGGCCGTGACCTCTGATTCAAGTGCAATGCTTTAACATATAAATAAACCTAAAGGGCGTTTTCTTAGCTGCTTCTGTCCAGCCCCTTCGTTATGCAGACAGTAATAGAGTAAAAAGTGGACACATACGGTCTGGAACGGCATGAATCACAGAGCTCATGTTGCTCGGGAGGACGTGTCCTGGCAGTGGCTCCAGGTTGAGGTTGGGAGGTCCTGACTGGTACTGGAGATCAATGGTGGTTCCTGCAGTGGAAGTGGGAAAAGACATCATTCTTTGCATAGTTACGGAGAAGGCAGATGCTCTGGGCCAGGTCTCTGAATTTTTCAGAGAATGTGGGAGACCTCTGTGGGTGGGGGTTAATGTCCTGGCTTGTCTTTGCTTCCTTCCTGCTCCGCTGTTCTCTTTGCTCTCAGCCTTCTCACTGTCTAGGGACAACCTCCTGGGATGGCTGGGGTTTCAGCTACTAACCAACTGCACTGTTCATCCCTCTCTGTGTGTGTCCCAGTTGCTGCTGTTACAGGTTTCCCATATAGTTATAACTCTTGCATATTGCTAACACACACACACACAAAAAAAAATGTGTTGTCTTCTTACAAACTGCCTCAGTTTGGTAAGTTGCCTAAAATTCAAGTGCCCTGCTGGTGGATCATAGACTCACAGAATCTCCTGAGTTGGAAGGGCCCCCTAAGGACCATCAGTCCAACTCCTGGCTCCGCACAGGACCAGCCCCATCAGAGCAGGTGACTGAGAGCGTTGGCCAGACACTGCTTGAACTCAGCCCAGCTCAGCGCAGGGAAGCACCAGAGTGTGCCCCCCTCTGTAAAACTGTCCCTGGGCGAGATTTTCAGAGATAGGCTGGAAAGAAATGTCTTGGGGATTGGACTGGAGTGAGAAGGACCCATGGTCAAGCTGCAATTTAACCTGAGCCTTCACCTCCCTCCTCCCAAGACCAAGTTCTCTCTACCATACATCCACCAGAGAAGGACACGAACCCAGACATGAAGTCCTGTAATGGCTTTGAAATAAAATAACTTTGCTGTTCTTTCTCAGCAGGGTTCATACCTCCCAGCAGCATCTCCTGCAGCAAGCTGTCGACCCTGGCCACACCGAAGAGCTTCATGAACTGGACTTGCTCTATCATCTGCCAGGTGATGCTCTGCAGCGGGGGCAGCAGGAGGAGGATGTCGCTGAACCGGCCTCGGGAGTCGTACTGGCGATCGTTGATGTAGTCCTCCAGGTTGACTTGGACCTGGAAGCGCATGTTCTTCACCTTCCCAGGCTCACTCAGGCCTTTGCAGTCTGCAAGAGGGAAAAATGAGGTTAATTGCTGGCCTGTGTAACCAGAAAGTGTTACCCTGTCAGTTGGGCTCTGTAGAGGGAAAAGGACGAGATGCCAGTGATCCTCTGACAGTTGTCTCTCACAGTCTCCAGGTTTGTCTGACAGATTAGCATTGGGCTGCCACTGTTTTGTATCTGATATGGAAGAGAGAAGCAGTAAGGGGAATTTGAGGGGAAGCAGTACGAAAATAGGAGGCAGGTATGTCTGGCTACTGCCAGCAGTGAAGGGGAAGCATTTAAAAGCTGCATGTATTTGTACTTCCAAGGAAACAGCCTGGAATTTCCCCCTGAAAACTTTAAGTCCCAACTGTTTCCACTAAATCCGTGCAGGTTTGGTGCCCATCTGTTGCAAATACCCCCTGCTGCAGCATCAGATTCTTGTCTTGATTCCCTGTCTTTGACCTGTGGTTGATCTGTTTTTCATGGACCTCTGGTCCAGTTTTGCTTAATCATCAAGTAAATGTGCGCTTTGTGTAGGGTGGGGTGCCGGGATTTACAGCTTTCCACTCCTGCCTCTCCTGCCATCTAAACCTGAGATTTCTGGCTCTCTGGACCATTTCCTTCACTGTCTATAAAGATTCATAGAATCGTTAAGGTTGGAAGGATCCTCCAGTCCAACCATCCCCTTACCGCCTATTCCCCATTAACCCATGTCCCTAAGTACCACATCCAACCTGTCCTTAAACACCCCCAGGGACGGTGACTCCACCGCCTCCCTGGGCAACCTGTTCCAATGCCCGACCACCCTTTCCGAGAAGAAATTTCTCCTCCTCTCCAGCCTGAACCTCCCCTGGCGCAACTTGCAGCCGTTCCCTCTTGTCCTATCAAGAGTTCACAAGCACCACATTTTCAACACCCTCATGCCGAGGGATGAGACAAAGGGGTTCACAAATTATTGTATGGTAGTGCGTAACTCCATGGACATGCCTACTTGTTAGCTCAAACAAATTTCACCTCTGTAGAGCTTCACACTTTTTCATTTTAGATGAAATCACCGTGCCTCACTATCGCCATGATCTAAAACTTCACTGAGATGCTGATCAGCCAAGAAGGCAATTTGTCAAACTCAATAACGCGATCCTTACTCAGATTTGCAGCAGGCATTTTGGCGAGGAACGGTTCCCAAGGTTTGTAAAACTCCTGTATCTTGATTTCAAATCAGTGAACACAGAAAAAAAATAGCTAATAGAAGGTGTTCTGATCGGCATCTGGTCTTGGGATCGTTCCCCAGCTCTTCTCCAAGCTACAAGGCAAAACACACTGAAGGGACTCGAGTGTTGTACCGAGGAGGTTGTGCACGTGCTGTAGGGATGTGGAAACAGGAGTGTTTGGGGGGAACCTGGGCTCAGACAGAAACCCCCATGTTTGTGGAATGAGAATACAGCCAAGGTTCAAAACACGCTTCTGTTTGCCTCTGCGTGTTTCCCGGCTCGGACCAGCCCTGCCCTTGGCCGGTGCTGGCTGCCCGCAGGACCCATTAACAGACATCCTTGGTATTTCTGGGTACTCTGAATGGTCCAGCTCTCTGTGGTTTTTAATGCTGTTTTCTGAACTCTGATGGGTGCTCTGCACTGCTGCTCAGCTGGCGCGCTGCGCTTATGCATAATTCACTATAGGCATACACATCCCTAATAGTCATCTCCTTCATTTCAGGCTGATGGGCTTTCCTGAAGCTGCAAAAGCAGCAGAACTTCTCTAGGGTCTGCAGAGTCTTGCACGTTGGCCTGGCTGGAGTTAATACTTGCTGAAGGGTGAAGCGTTCAGGAATAGGTCACTGCTAACACGTCCTTGCTGCACTAAGTATCGCTCATTACAGCAGAGGCAGGATGAAATGTAGAGCTGCTGCCAAGGGGGTTTCCAGATTACTGGGGAGCCCTCAAGTCCTTTTCAAGCCCCACGCGTGGCAATCAGGAAGGAAGCTTACCTGGATCAAAGAAGATGATGGCTTTAAGGCAAGCGTACTCATTGTCATCAATCTGGATGTCCCGCAAGGGCTTCACCAATTCGTCCAAGATTCTGGTGGCCACACGAGCGATTTCCAGTTCTGGGCAGTGCATTGGGATGATGAAGTCATTCCCTGGGGAGACAAGAGAAACTCAGCATTGGATTTTCAATGTAGCTCTGCAGACACGGTCTCATCCAGGAATTACCCAAGGCACACCACCAGGTAGTCCCAGCGCCCGTGGCAGCAGAATTCCAGCATGCAGCTTCATACTCAGATTCACGACTGAGAAGCGAGCCATGGATCTCATTCTGCGGGCCTCAGTTACCTCGTTTGCACATGTCGGTGCATCCACACTGTACGCAAAGCCTGCTCCACGTTCTGCTCTGGTTTACCCTCTGTTATACCTAGCATCTGTTTGCAAGTGGTGTTGCATCTATTTTTGGTGATATTTCTTTTTTTTTTTTAAAACGAGTTCTCCCTCCCTCTTTTCTTCAGCGTAAGGCTTTCAATGTCAATATTCTCATTTTCCCAAGAATAATCCTGCCCGTGTTTTTGGTGTCAGAGAGCTGCATGAAAAGGAAATACCTATTTGCACTATAATTTTAATAGACCTTTCTCCTAAGTCTTTTCAAGCACAGATACCCAAATACCTCAGCGCCTGTGTCCTGGCAATTTCAGTTTACAAAAACAAGGCAACACAGCCTGAGATGCTGGTTAAAAATTGTGGGTTTTCTCATCCCCAATTTCAAAGCAGTAAGGGAAGAGTTGTGAAAGCCCCAGTAATTTGCTTGCTCCGTTTTATACACCCCCAGAGACCTTCTCAAGCACTTAGTCTCAAGCCCATGACCAGGAGGGCAGAGAGGATTTGAGGCAGGCAGGATACTTGGCAATGGCTCAGCTGTGCGAGTTATAAAAGCAGGAGGGTTGTCGCTACTTTACCTAACAACAGAAAATCGGTGTATGGTATGGACCGTTTGGCTACCCCGAGGAGCAGGTGTTCCCCTGCGTGGGCTCTGAGCAAGGCAACCTGGAGACGGCACAGGAGAAAGAGATAATATCACGTTTGAAAAGCAGAGGACAGTGTGAGCTGTTGCTGTTTAGATTAAGTCAAATTTGATGCTTGCTTAGATATGGCAGATCTGCGGATAAAGTACTGTGAAGAGCTAGCAATTGTTGATACATCGTCGCTTTTCAGAAGGGCTGCATTCATGGCAAACTGAATAAAAAGTTGTTTTCAAGGGAAAGAGCAAAGAGGAGCTTGAGTAATTCCAGTTCTTAGGGAATAAACGGGGTTCATATTCAACTATCAGGCACCGATAAAGGGAAAACCAGTCTTTTTTGACCGGGTCCTTGTGCAGACTGAAGTGACCAGCTCTATTCTATTCTGGGCACCTTTGGCTACTTAATATTTTTTTAATTGATCCTTTGTCCTTTATTATTCTTTCTCATCTGCTGGTTTGTTGCTCTGCATAACATGATCTACATGTTAGTGTCAGATTCGCCTGTTGAAAGGTAGGGCTGGGAATTCCCACCGCAGGCGGTGGGTTTGGCCACCGTTTGCCCACCCCGTTTGCATTTTACCTGGTCGTCCAGCGGGAGCTCGCAAAACGCCGGGATGTACTTTGCCCATTCAACCAGCACCAGAAGCTGCTGCTTCATGGATTCACACACATCGTTGATGGTTGCAACCTTCTTCATTGCAATGTCCGCGCTGTGCACCGGACTCAGCGATGAATACTGAAAGAGAAACAACCCGATTGCATTGGGACCAGATCTTTGCTGTTTTGCCCTTCTCTATAGCAACGATTCATTGATAACATGAGAAGCCTTCACAGACATCAACCTCATCAGGTTGCCGAGAAGACGTTTGCCGCTGTGGTGCAGCACTTGACCGACCCACGGAGAAGCCTCCACGAGGTGGTGCTCGGTCCCAACAGACACCCCTCCCTCCTCCGCCTCCTTCCCCACTCTCCAGGCTGGCTCAGGACAAAAATCTGATTAATATTCCCATTCCTAGCAGTAGCCAGCAGCACTGGGTCTCAGCTTACCATCAATCATCTAAACCAGCCAAACGCAGGAAAGGCATCCAGCCTTTCTCCCCCAGGGAGGTGTCTGGGGCTCAAAACACCCATTTCAATCTCTACAGAGCTGCGTGGGGGAGGGAGGGTTAAAACACAATAATTTTTTGAAAGGAAATGGACGCATTGCTGCCTGTAATATGCAACATCTGGACCGTATGTTTCAGTGGAGAAAGGATATTTGCATAAGAATTTAAAGGACGCGCAGGGTGAAGCTCGTTGTGGAACACGAAATGAGAAAGCAATCAGTGTTAGCTGGAGCCCAGTGATTTTATTAGCTTTAATTTTCTCCCCTAAAATTGTTGCCCTGGTAAAGAAGTTACAAGAAAAGATATAATTGACCATGACGGGAACATTGTGTTCTGAGCAGGGCAGTGTGTGCAGTAAGAAGGGATAAATTTCTGCACCAGATGCAGTAAGTTTTAGGGGTGCATCAACAATTCAGGCTGGGGGCAGAGGGAACCCGGGGGCTGCAGCTTTCCTCAGCCCTTGGAATTTCAGCTTTGCCTCTCACATGCCAAAGGCCGCATCTGCTCCTTACAGGACATGTCTTGATAATGCATCAGGGATTTTTACTGTCTGCTTTTGGATATCTCCAATGCATTTTTTTCCCTGTGCCTTTGTGCAAGAGCCATCCAAGGGCAGAAGAGGATCCAGCCCTGATTGGTTTGGTGCAGTCATAACAAGGACAAGGGGAATGGGTTTAAACTAAAAGAGGGGAGGATTAGATGGGACATTAGAAAGAAATCGTTCCCTGGGAGGGTGCTGAGGCCCTGGCACAGGGTGCCCCGAGAAGCTGTGGCTGCCCCTGGCTCCCTGGCAGTGCCCAAGGCCAGGTTGGATGGGGCTTTGGGCACCCTGGGCTGGTGGGGGGTGTCCCTGCCCATGGCAGGGGAGTTGGAACTAGATGATCCTTGTGGTCCCTTGCAACCCAAACCATCCTCTGATTCTATGATTCTCTAACCCCATATGGAATAGCCAAAGGCCAGGTACTCTTTTGGAGACATGCCCTCACATTTCATACCTGCTGCGCCATGGCCTCAGCCTGAGTGAGCACATTGATGGAGAGAGAGCCGTTGTCCTCGTAGCTGCTCCTGCGAATGCTGATCCTGTCCCGCTCGTTCTGCACGGCTGAAATGATAGCAAGCAGCGGTTGTGTTAGCAAGAAACCTCCCACACGACCAGCGGCTGCTGTTACCTGCGGTCCCCAAACAGGAGTGGATGGGTCTTTAGGTCCTGCAAGACTCTCCACCCTTGTTGGATGCTGGAATAAGAGTAAACAGGTCCCTGGGTGGAGGAAAAGGCCACCAGAGAGGGAGAAGACCGAGCACAGGAGCAACAGGGGGAAATAAGGGTGTTTGGCAGTCAGAGCAACCCCTGCAGAACGTTAGCTGGTCCCACTGGGTTTGATGCAGCTCAGGGGAGTTTGAGCATTCGCTGTGGACCCTTTTCACTTGGGCAATGCACCCATGCTGCTGGAGTCCTGGCCTCTGATACCCTTTTTGCCATGTCTGCACAGAGGACTCCTCTCCTGAGCTCCTGGTACAGCAGGATGCTGTTGCAGTCACACCTTGTCTTATGGCAGCACTGGAAAAACATCCTCTGATCCCACCTCAAAGCAGCCTTGAAGTGTCTCCTGCCCCTGAGGCATCGCAGGTATGCTCTCCCAGGGACATCTTCACCACTCAAGTGGAGCAGGAAGAGTCACCTCATTAAGGAAGCTCCAAAGAAAGGAACCTTAACTTCGCCAGTCCGCCCCCTTAAAACCATTCCCTCAGCCTTGTCCATCACCCCACTGATTTCAATGAGCCCATAACCCCCATGGCGATGCTGGCACGCAGCTGAGGGACCAAATGAAGCCGGGGTTTGTCTCCAGCCCTGCTAGCACCTTGTGCAAGTCACTGCTGCAAATCAGTGTCCCAAACTGTTAATAACAGTGATACAACGCACCTCGGACATGCTATGGTGACCACCGCAGAGTGAATATCAGCCCTGGGCTTTTTGCACACAGAAAGGTATGGCCATGCCATGGTGAATTAGAAGGAAACCACTGATGTTTTTTTTAGGCCCATTCCACCCTTTAAACCATCCTTCTGCCTGAAGCACAAGCTGCATCCAGCCCCATGCACCATCAACCCTGCGTGTTGAACATGGGGGATTTAGTGCACTTCGGCAGCTTATTTTTGCAGCCCAGGCTCCAAGAACTGCCTTGTCTCCACTGCAGACACCACGTAAAAAGGCAGCAGAGAAAAAAAGCAGAATTTAGACTTCATGCAACCTTGTTCTCAGTGTTAGTCCCCCCCGTCCCCAAGCCCTGTTGCCCCCATCCAGCAGCAAACGTGTTGGACAAAGGAGCCTGAACACAGACTCAGTGTTTTCCTGGCAGCTCGTATATCCTGGCTACCTACAGCTTGGAAAAGCAATTGTCAGGTCCTTAAAGCAGAGGGAGCGGGAAGATTTAGCGTGTGGTGATAGTGCTGCACATCCTCCTCCTTCACACAGCAATTCCAGCCTGCTTTGGGTTTTATTTAGGGCAGTGACTCAGAAATAGCTGTCAAAGCACAACTCGCTCTGCTTTAACCCCTTGGATGTGAACCACCCTGGTTTTGTCTCAAAAGTGGCCACTGGAGAAGGTTTTTCCAGCAAAGACCTTTTTTTTTTTGCAGAGTCAGCACAATCATTTCGCCATCATTCTCTTCGCGCTCTTTGCGCCTCCGAGATCGTGTGAAGGAGGAGATGTGGGTGCCGTTCTGCACGCGGGGTGGGGGGGGCAAGGTGGGTTTTTTGTCAGCTCAGATACAACCACTGCTCTGTTTTCCTAACTGACCTCTGATGAGCGGCCAACAAAGTGAAAGGGTAGAAAACAAGCAACAGTGACAAAAATC
The DNA here is from genome assembly GCA_013399095.1 of Psophia crepitans. NCBI lineage: Eukaryota > Metazoa > Chordata > Aves > Gruiformes > Psophiidae > Psophia > Psophia crepitans. The sequence goes on from VWZZ01000600.1 coordinate 735,361, forward strand.
AATATCTCCCATCACTGGCAGGAGCACGGTATTTATTCTCCAGGATTTGGGGCTTGGCCTTGCTGTCAGTTGGGATCCACTCGCTGCTGAGCTGGGTGTACTTGGGGGGGGGGTCTGCTAGGGTCCAGCCACCAAAACCATTTTGCACCTCGGAGCCAACCTTGCCTGAATGCCTGGAAGGGGCTGGATGGGCACACTGATTTGTGAAAGATGTGACACACATACGTATTACTGGAGCTTTTTCAGGCTATGGATACTACGTAGAGGCAATTAGACATCAATTTACATAAAAAACCCAGCTACAGCCTTTGGGAGGCTCTGCTAACCTACCTTGGGCAGCAGCACACTTTACCCTGAGCATGGGGGCGGTGATGGAACACGCTGTTCTGCTGGGGTTCCCCACCAGTTTGAAGGCAAAGGTGGTTATAGGAACCATAACTTATGATTCATCTTCAGAATAGATTAACCCTTTACAGCTTTTTTTTTGGTACACCAGAAAGACTAGCAGTGGCACCAAGCACTGAGTAGAAACGAGCCCACCCGAATCTGTGTCATCTCTGACATCCTTGGAAAGTCTCCACCCAACCTTCCATGCCTGGTTTCATATCGGATGCTCCCTCACACAGCTCTCTGGGTGTGATGGGGCTCTTTTTGCCCACTTACAAGAAAAGGTACAAATTTTGCCTTTCCAGCCGAGTTACATATCTCATTTTACATAAGTCCGATAAAACCCAGGTGGACCAGGTCCTACTCCCTGATGACAGACCCCTTTAAGAAGCCTCAGCCTGTTTTTCTCCTGGGTCCTTTTATGGCACATATTTCAGCGCTTCCCTCATGCTCTGATAAGCTCAATCTTCAAGTGTAAGTGGATGGTACAGACCGACTTTCTCAAGGTGATTCGGGTGTTATCGCTGAAAGTACCCAAGATGCTATAGAATTAGATACAAAGGGGAGTTAATGTTTCACCTGCCACAAAATTAATCTATTACTGTGTGGTAATCATATTGCTATATTTATTGTGCTTGTAAAAGGGAAGGGATGGGTCACTTATGGTGAGGCATGGGGAATGCTCAAGGGGAGTGCTGGCCCTGAGGCCGCTGGGGCTCAGATGTGATCGCGGCTTTGCCGTCAGTAAAACTCCACAAACCTGCAGGAAGGACTAAAATCCCAGTGCTGGATCCCACTGTTTCCCAGGCACTACTATTTCCAGTATGTGTCTGGCAAAAGCTTTGCTCGCCCTTTTTTTCCCCCCCCTCCCCTCCCGCCTCTAATCCTGTCCTCTGCACAGCGTTCCAGTTCCCAAAGCCAGTAAACACTGGGAAGGGCCACCGCAGCTCCGCACAAGGGGACGTCAGCGGGAGCGAGCCCTCACGGTGCTGCTGGCCAGGGACAGCCCTGACCCGTGCTTTCCCCCGGGAAAAGGGGAGGGAGGGCAGGATGGTGCCCACGCCTCCCTCCAAGGAATTATCCACAGCAGCGGCATATCCTGACTGTGGGAAGCGGATGGGAAAACAAACATATTCTCCATCTGACGTAGAGGAGCTCTCGTCGGAGGGGTTTTGCTATTCAGAGCAAGCCTGGGCCCGCTTGCCATGAGCACCTCAAGGATGCCGGCAGCCGGGCAGGCCGCGGAGCGCACGCGGCGGCTCTTGGGCAAACAGCAGCCTGTTTGTGGGATTGCAACAAAGCCACGTTTCCCAAACATTTTGTCCTTGCTGCCTTGCCACATAGGTACAGAGCACGTGAGGAGGAACCGCCGGGGAGTCCGATAAATACAGGCACGCACATTGATTAGAAGAGGGAAGCAGCAAACCAGTAACTTTCCACGGTAACTGCAGAGGTTAAAGCCCTGCCTGCATGGGAGTTACAGTTTCCATTATTATCCCACTAAAAACATCCTCATTTAATGTTGGTGGGGTTGGAAACGTGTTAATAAATGGCATAAAGAGAGGGCAGGAGGAGGGAGGTGCTGGCAGTCGCCAGGGCTCGCAGTGTTCCTCTCTCCACCGTTACTGCCGCCTGGTTAATTTATATGCACAAATCATCTTTTTCCCCAAGCTGCTTTTGATTTTGTAGGTGTGGTATATTCTATTTGCAAATAAATCCCAATGGCACATGCACATTTAATAATTTTATGGGCTTCTGGCTTGATTTATGACTATCACAAAGGGGGGACGATCCTTTAAATTTTCCGTCTTTGCAATAAACTGCAGCCTCAGCCTTTTAAAAGCTGGCAGAAGAGACGTGCAAACAAAAGGCATGAAGCAAGGTAGAGGTCCTGTGAAGCGCTAATAAAACTGTCCTATAAAACCTGTCCAATTTAACAAAAATAAATTAAAAATAGCCTCAAATCCTCCCACTGTGTGGTGGCTGTAAGCGATACAATAATTCCTTTTAGTTCTGCGTAAAACTGAAGGAGTTCACGTACATTCATAAATTACTTTAAAGGGGATGAGAGGTTAAATATTAACCCCTCTGTTTTTCACCAGCAAACTGAATCCTGACAGTGCAGTGCTGGCATTTCGAAAGGCTTCCAAGTTTTCAGACCCTCAGCTGTGTGGGAATAGGCAACCTGGCTGGCTTCAAAAAAATCACACCCTGCTAATTCATTAAAGGTTAAAAGTGATCTCAGTAAGATGCTAAAAAATAGTATCCCACTGTTTTCTTTGGATGTTTAAGTATCTGGTGCACTCCTCATTCACTGATGACCTAGCGACCAAAAAGCTGTCTGGTAACGTTGTGCAAAACAATAGAAATCAAACCTTTTCCTGTGCAAAGACTGAGAATCTGAGACAACAGCCAGAAAATCCCCAAAACACCCAGACGACCCTGCGGTACAGTCCCAGCATTAACCACAAAACAAGAATAAGTGGATCTTCTTTAAAAAAAATCTTAAATCCTGATCGCAGTGGCGTTTCAGGAGACAAGAGGGGGTTTGCATTCAAGGAAGCCTTTTCCTCTCCCCTCGTTCCAACTTTAATATCTACAAGTAAACAATCATTAAAGTGAACTGTCGATACCAAAAATGTAATTGGGATAGGAGTGATTCTGACTGAGCTAATTTCTAGGAAATCAGGGGACTGGGCTTTCCACAAGTCTCGAATTTTGGCCCTTTCTTGCTCTCGCTGGTGCTGATGGAACCTGGATCCCACCTCAATGCGCAAACCTGGAGGCGCAGGACTCATTCGTGGGACTGTCCTGGTCCTTTCCGAAAGCAGGGTCAAATTCAGAGCGTACAAACAAGACAGTCTGAAGGACCCTACTGATGCTTTTCTCAACAGCCTCTGCCCAGCTGCCCCAAACCCACAGGGAACCTGTAGCCTGATTGCACTCCGCTCCCAGGACCAGCCCCCGCTGAGACCCTCAGCCCTGCACCTACACTGCTGCCCCTACAGCCAGCCGGTTTCAAGGCAGTTCGGGTGTTTGCATCATACGGTTGTTTTTTAAGCAGAAATTTCCCTTCTACCTGGCCAGATAATATAGCCCCTCTCGATTCTGTATCCACTGGAATTGTTTCCAGTAGGGGAAAAAAGAGAGAAAGAAAGTTCCAAGTGCGTCATGTCACGTCTTACAACACAGGAGGATTGGGAAAAAAAAAAAAGCTTAGGATCCAAAGCACCGGTTTATCAGTTCTGCTGGGGAACAGCACGTTTTCCGATATTGCACACATAGCCCTGGAGCTGTGGGTCAGTGGGGTGCCGGCAGTGGGGAGCAGAGGAGGGTGACCCAACCCTGCTAACCCCACCCCAGGTGTATTGTCACACACAAAGGCTGGGAAAAGGATGGTTTCCAGCTTCTTCCCCTCTCCTGTGAATAAACAATGCTGTTACCACACCCTGGAAAGTCTGATTGCTGTTATACGGGCTGGCTGAGAAGTGGTGTGCCAGAGAAAAAGTGTGTCGAGCTCTGGCGTGCCAGTGCTGCGACAACGGGACACAGCGAGTGTGGGTGTCACAGCCGTGGTCTCCCAACACGAATTGCTGCGTGCCACCAAAAGATTTTGTACAAACATCTGTATCCTCCTAATACTGCTCTGTCCCAAGATATGGCTTCTTTTTTCCCCTGACGCTTCGCAGGACTGTTTAATATTAATCTAGAACCACCCTAAAGCAAATAGCTGTGTTCTTTTTGTGCATACAATTGTGCAAGAAAATTTCTTTCACAGTCCCGCACACATGCTTTGGATGTAGCTCTGGTCAGCTAAGCTAATTTCTGCTAAGTAGTTGCTCAAGGTGCTTTAAAAAATCTTCCTTACCAAACACATGAGCAGTCTGTGAGCACACAACCTGACTGTGCACTCCAAGTTTCAAAGAATGTGACTATGTGGAACTTGAAGTGAGTCATCTTCCATCAGTCTGCAATCAATAATGGAGGCGTGAGCCAAGGTTTTATAACTTTTACCATAAAACCAATAAAATCGTGCTTGAGCTGATAATCAGATTTCAGCCTTTCCAAGCTGTGGAGCTTGTTGCATTGGCAGTTGGCTTCAGCCTCATCTAGAACTGACCAGATCAGCTTCGGTTTGGTCTTTGTTAATTTGAGGGCTTTTTTAAATTTTTTTCCATCTGCTGTATTTGCTCCATTTCTCCTAAATTAAACCCGCAGACTTTTTTGCTACACCCATGACTTATGCCAAATTTCAAGACTTCCTTGTTGTCCAGGAAAACATATGGTCAGAAAGTTGGAAAGATTTTTTCATCACCAGTGAAATCTTATGAATTACCAGAAATCAGTGACAAATATCCCCTTGCTTTTGGTTGGGACCATGACTTCACCTCTTGGGTAGGGGATGTCTAACTCAGTGGCATGGAAAGAAGTTCTCAAGTTCCTTTCTAGCTCCCTCATCCTTTAGCTGTCAGTGGGTTGGAAAACAGCACAAACGAAGGGTGAAGAGTGTTGAAACCGTCACCCAGCTACCTGCACATCAGGGGGTTGTGCCATCTGTAGTATGTTGGGCCCCCACTTCGCTCAGTACCCAGTGTACAAACACAGTCTCTTGCCCAGAAAGCTTGGGGTAAGTAAAACAGTATCATCCGTGCTCTCCCACTATGCAAACACTGAATGAGCAGAGATCAGAAATGCTGTGATAGGTCCCAAGCTGTCCCAGGGGAGCTGGCTGTAGGGAGGTTATTAGGTACCGTAACACTTAGTATGTCCTTTAACGCTTTGGAAGGGCATTTCCTGATGGTTGCTGGTAACCAAAGGCTCTACAGCACTCCATCTCCCTCTTAATACCATCAATGTGAAGTGCAACAAAAGGCATCAACCAGTATTGGATTGTCCTTCAGTACTAGTGCTAATAGGGTTTCTATAGTCATGCTATAGCCACCACAAGGACAGTACAATGGGAGGGTTTGACTCTGACTCAGGTCCCAGCTTGGGTGACACAGGAGTCGGCTGGCTCTGGGAGCGCTGCCTGTGTGCCCTGTGCCGTGGAGGAGCAGCTCTCCCACCATAAGGCATGGTGGCCAGGCTGTAAATTGCCCTGAGGGTTACACCAAGCTACATGAGCATCGGCCAAGTCAAACGCTACTCTGCACTAGTCAACTAGTCAGCCTGGCATTGATGAGATTGAGGATGGCAGGTCCTCGCTGAGATTGTCACCGCTGGGATTAGGAGTTGCACTAGCAGGTACGTAGTGAGGGAACTGCTGTTGTGAAGCACTTAGAGACCCTGAGGTAACCCATCCCTGTCCCAGTATAAAAATAGAGACCCAAAGACACCGGCCTCTCAGGATGGATGAATACTGTTGCAAGGCTCTCATTGAAATTCCCATCTCATAAGATGGGAAATGGGGCTTTCAGCTGCAGCAAGAAATCTCTTACTGCAAAATACGAGCACCTTCTCTCCAGGCCAGGGCTGCCACTGCTCTCCACCATGCTCTGCAGTGGGAGTAAGGCCAGAGACAGCAGCAGGCAGTTTTGGAACGTCTCTTTGCACCTACCTTCTTTCTTCATGCCAGCTCTGAAGCACTTCTTCAGCCTGCAGTACCTGCACTGGTTCCTCTTGTCTTTGTCTATCACACACTGTCGGCTGAACCTAGGAGGAGATGGGAAATAAAACATGGATCAACCAGCCTGGCATCTGCACCCACTCACCCCAAGCAGCCTCAGATAGAGTCCCAGACATCACTGAGCTACGCCCTGCATGAACCTAGGGAAGAGCCAAAGGCTTGCAAGAAATTAATTGAATCAGCGTTGGCTTGGCCCGGTTCCTCATGTTCCCCACTGCCGATCCTGCCAGCTGGGAGCGCAGTGATTTCAGACCACCCACCCTGCGAGGACCGCGATGGTTTTGGCCGTGAAAGCATGACTGTGACTCAAGTTGTTCTGGTGTAGCAACTCTATCTCCCACTTTCAGACAGCTATTGGGTGTTCGGCGTCAGGGCTCATTTGATCCTGCTCGTTAACACTGTACTGCTTTGCATAGAATAATTACGTTATGGACCACGAGCCCTTCTGTGTCTGCAGCCTAGTTTTGAGGCACGTGGCCTCCTAATTCCTGTTCATTTCAACAGGGGATTTAGGAACCCTTGCTGTTCAAGGGGTGGCCCATGTAGACTTGGCAGCTCTTGCCATGGTGGGTGAAGGGATGTAAGCGGAATCTGCCATGCAGAGAGGAGATGATGTGGGTTGCTCTGTGACCATCATCAGGTTGTAAAAGCTGAGGCACTTTCCCAGGCTGGTAAAAAGCCAAAAGTACAAAGGCCCAAAGACTTTCCAAGGAATTCTCGTCTGCGATAAACAACAGAGCTCTGAGCTGGGCTAAACGCAGCGCAGCTCACCAAATAAGGATTTGCAGACAAGCGAGCATTTGCCATTTGCTTGGCTACGATGCTGTGGATCTTCCCTGAACTGCCAAATATCAGAGATTCATGGATTCCTGGGGAGGGGCAACAACTCCTCTCCCAGGAGACTGATAGCTGAAATTTTGAAGGAATCAGTAGTAGCCATTGCCTCCTCCTGCAGGGATCCCATGGTCCCTGGGATGGGCACCACGAGGGTGGACACTGCTGTCACCCACCCCATGTATCTTTCACGGCTGGTGTGTCCTAGGGTAAGTGTATTTGGGTTTTTTTTTTGAACAAACAAGGTGACTCGTGCTGCAAAAATTTGGAACACCCTTAAAGGAGGAAGAGCTCTGGAACAGAAGGAAAACTTCCAGGCTTTAATTAGAGATGAAGGGTTTAAGTGTATTTGGGTTTTTTCCCCCCCTTCCTCCTGTGCTAAAATAAACACCATTTTTCTAAGGTCACCCAAGATAGCTGCTGCATAACTGACAGCATCCTCCTGGTAAAAAAAATTCTCTCAAATGTGTACCTGTGTGCCAAAGTGGATGTGAATCATCGCTGATCCACGCTCCGTTCTCAGAATGATTGTAAAGTCATCAGTGATATGTTACCCTACATAGTTCAATGATTTCAAAACAAAAATGGAGACTCTGAGGGGAAGGGGGAGACTGTGGAGGTGGCAGGTTCTTGAATGCTTGTTGCTTTTTACTGGGAAAAATCAAGAAACACTGTGTTTGAGGCGAAACCTCTGGAGCTTTGGTCCTTTGCCACCTTGGCTTTCCCCTGCCGGACTGCCGTAAGGTCACGGTGTCACTCCACACCCAGAAGCTGTGCTTATGCATTATACACCCCAGTCAAACCTTCGGTCTCTAAGTTTCCCTTGATTTATACCGTGGGGAAAGCAGTGACAGTGAGCCCATGAATGGATTACTCGGTGTCACAAAAGGTGTCAGGGTCCAAGATGAGACAGGACTTAGCTTACTCCTTAGCCCCCTGCCAGAAACTAAACCGCAGTATTACTGTTAGCATTCATGGCATGGTAATTCAGCATTTGGGGTGGAGGCTCCATTTTACAACCTGATCTCCACCGCATATTATTGACAGTGTCAATAAAATCTATTTATTTATTGTAGAAAGGGCAAGTACCTGCAGGAATAGACATGGTTCTTGCGGACGCTCCTCCTGAAGAAGCCTTTGCAGCCATCGCAGCTGGATGCCCCATAGTGTTTGCCAGTTGCCCGGTCCCCGCAGATGGAGCAGAGGGAGCCGATGCCGTTGGTGAGCAGGTTGGTGTTTGCCGATTCAGCTGCGATGGCCTCTGCGGGCAGAGAACAGGGACCGTTAGACACCTCTGTGGTGGAAACCAGAATTGGCTGACAGCGAGTTGCTTTTTTCAAGCAAAGCACACACTGAGCCAGCCCCCCCCACACGTGTGCGCACAATGTGCTGCTAGTAAAGCCTCCAGATTGATGGTCATGCTCTTCTCAACCTCAACTGAGAGTAGATCAGTTGCTTTGCTTCCAGTATCAGTGTTTTCCTTTGCTTCAGTGAACAGAGAGATTTCAATCTGCATAACCCAACATGCTCACGAGAATTTAACCATTACCACTACTTTTCTGTGGAGAAACCTTACCTGGATGCGAGATGTATGCTTTTGAGGGATGGGGAACCACCTCCTTAGTTACACACCTGGAGAAGATGGTTCAAAGCTGGTGCCCACAGAAGACAATGGAAAGAACATCATTAACTTGAATAAATAGAAAGCAGAGAAGAGACAGTGGAGGTAGTAGGAAGGATGAACGGCTTCATGCATGTGACAGAGGGACTGGAGATAAAAGACAGCTCTTGAGAGCTCTTCTGGACCTGGAAGGCTGAGGCAGCAGCTCTCACAGGGGTCACTTTAGTTCTCCTGAGGCTAGTTCCTGCTCTGAACTGCCCTCTGAAGAGGCTCGTTGCTTTCCACTGGAAAGTGGTAGAGAGGTGCAGGAAGATCAGCCTTCCAAATTAGGGACCTAAAATTAGGTCATATGAATGCCCTCTGTCATGTCCTCTGTTTGCACCCACTCATCTGGGGCAGGAATAGCTCTGCCCCTGCCTGGCCTGTGTATACACTGCTGAAAACTCCCCTTTAAACTTCTCCCTTGGCCTTAACCACCAGGCTCGCTGCCCTCTTAATCCTCCTAATTTGAGGCACAGCTTGGGGAAAGGAAAAAAAAGAAAAAAAAAGACACTTGAGAAGACACAGATGACAGTGTTTACATCTCAATGAGCGAAGGAATGTTTGTGGAGTCTGTCCTGACCTGGGCACTCGCTGCAGGATGGTTTTATGAATTTATCACACCTCTGGGAGCGTGTTCTTCACTCCAAGGGGGTCAATCTTGTGCTACAGTGACCTTGGCAAAGTCTCTGGGACAGGACGCATCCTGCCTCACAGGAGAGACGGGCAGCGATGAGAAAAGCTCAGCTGCCGTTGTGCTGAGCGATCACAAATCTTAGAGAAAATTACTCAAAGGGAAGGAATTGGCATCTGATCCGGACAGTCTAAAGAAAGTTTTCTAATGTTCAGTGCCTAAAAATAGCTCCGGGTAATCCACACACAACACATAGATACACAGAGAGAGGCAGCTATTTTTGTATACGAATGCACAGCAAAAATATAGAGTGAAAATATTTGCTATGCAATGAAGATTGTAATAAAAAGCAAAAAAAAAAGCTAATAAAGCTTTATTTTTTCAAAAACTGGAAAGTTTTTTAGCCTAAGGCTAAAAGATTTTTAGCTAAGACTTCAGAAATGCAAAGGGCAGACTTCCTTTCACCCCTCAAAAAACCCTTTTGATCTATATTTCACCTTCTAACGTATGGATGAATAAATAAGCAGGTTGTAGCAAGATGGGAGCAACATGACAAGAAAGAATGACAGCACCAAAATCATTCCTGGGTCATAGTGACAGGGACTGAGACTTAACTGTTCCAAAAATCTGGGTAAGATGCTCCCAGCTCTGACATTTGTCAGTAAGTGGCACTTTGGTCCTTTGGGAACATTACCTGCGTCAGAGGTGCTTAATGGTAATTTACACTGATTTTTAGGGTTTTTAGGGTGTTTTTTTTTACATTGATTCTTAATTTTATTTTGCTTGAGACCTCAGTATTAAGTGATCTGTACTAGAATATTCCTTTGAGGGTAACTGTGCTGCTAAACATTTCTGCATGTCTTGCTCCATCTATTTTTTGAAGGAACACATGGCCATAAACAAATGCGCCGGTGAGCTGGATTCCATTTAAAAAATTGTACAACAAAAACAAAGATAAGGAGGCCAATTTTCTCTTCACCTCACTCATGCTTTCTCTACTGACTTCAGAAGAATCAAGCTGAGGTCATACAGTTTGGGTCCCCAATGGACCCTTTGTTCTTCAGCTGGGTCCAGATTGCAAAATGTTTCTGATACTGGAGAGCATTTGCTCAACAGAGAAGAGTTTTTTCCCTTATGCGAAGAGGATGTGTGAGGAGCTGCTTGCTGATATGAGGTAGAAATTAATAATCTGGCCTGAAACCACTATTACTGGAGGAAGGACCATCAGCATGTGAGGGACCATGGAAGTTAGCAAACCGAATTTTGCCCTCGGTTGTACCCATGAAAACACAGACGAGCCCATGGGCTACAGATGAGCCTGGTGGTTCTGTGTTAGGGCAGATTCACAGATAAAAGTTCAGTCGTGTTAGGTAGCCACGTGTCCTTTTCAGCTTGGTTGAATGTGGAGAGAATTTAAAAAGAAAAAAAAAAAAAAAGGAAAGCCCTAAGCCAGTGTGCAAATGTTAATTATGGTGATAAAATTTAATTACAAAATCCTCTCAGTCACTAACTAATGATGAGTTCCGAATGAGAATTAGCTCAGAGAAGAACAAAGGCACAACTGGTACCACGTGCATCAGAAGACTGTTTCAATGTGGCTTTCAAACCTACCCAGTATTGGGGGAACGCCTGGGTTTTCCCTGGACTGATCACTGCTAGGAAAGGCAGAGGAAAGCCAGGATCCTTGCCAGCACAGTTGCCTGTGAAATCAGCTGAAAACTGTAAGCCGTTTACTTCAGCCCTGCCTGACACAAGGCGATAACCTGCTCAGAGCTTCATTTAACACATGGTTCATCTCTAGAGGGGTTGCTACCTGGAGCTCAGCACTGCACTGAGATGGACTTGAAGGCTGCTGGAATGGATCTGGTCAGAGTCCAGCTGGCTCACAACAACTGAAACAGGATCACAACTGTCCTCACCGCCCTGGAGAGAGATGCTCAGAAATGTGTATTGGTTACAGATGCTCATCACTGTGGTGTAACAGGACAGTTCCTAAGCCGTGCCACAGTGCTTCTGAAATTTCTCCTGAAGTTGCAACTGATGTTCACCAAGAGGAGACCATAACCCATCTTGACCTTACATGAGTCCCAGGTGATGACCTGTGGTTGTGGCCAGACTCCTCACTAGGACTGTCCCAGACATTCACAGGCAGAAAAATCTGAAGTTTCAACCCTCTTTTGAGATTTACACATAAGCAGTGCGCAGATTTGGAATTCCAGCCTACCTTATGCTGATGAGAGTATCGCGGTGGCTTCACCAGCTTTAAGGTCAACCAAGCTCACACTGGAAATCCCTACAAATTCTTGTTACCTACTGTCTCTGTATGTAAGTCATAACCTAAGCAGGGCTGAAATGAAGATGATAAATTTTATAGTGGCAAGAAATGACAGTGAGGATGCTGCTGGGGAATGGTATCTGGCTTGCATTCAGAGCTAGAGCTCTGCACGATACCTGACCACTGCAGATCTTTCGCTGCTTTTCTTTTCAGTTATGTTACTGGTTACAATTCTTCTAGGTGCACATCATATAGGAAAATTACCTTGCAATACTTTATAGAATGGCTTTTCCTTTTATCTTTTTGGATCATCTTTTTGGACTAGATGATCTTGGAGGTCTCTTCCAACCTTAATGATCCTATGATTTTATGATCTACCCAGAAATCAAAGCCAGTCTTGGTGCACATAATTAGCAGCTAACAAATCCCTGAATTACATGTGCTGGGCTAGAGTGTAAAGAGATCACAAGTGCAGGTTTAGGGCATGCACACGCAATCAAACTCGGTGGCCAAAGCCAGCATTGCGAAACCTGCGCATACAAATGTAGGGCTGGATGGGGGTTAGCACTGAAGCCTTGGCCGTGTGCAGGTCAGCCGCTCTCTACATCAGCTTTCAGCAAATAGAGGGGCAGTTTTTGAGATGTAAAACATAGCTCTGATTTAGTGTTCCCAAATCAGACAGTAACAATAACAAAGAGGCCATCCAGAAAGGCCAGAGCTCCTCACAAGAGTGCGTGGCAGGTTGAGGGATGGCCAGGCACTGCCAAAGTATCTTTGAGGGCTTTTTCATAGTCTGCATTGGGTCAGACTGCAGCGGGGCTGGGAAAGGTATTTCACCAACCTTATGCCAAAGTCCCAAGGATCAATGTGGTGTTTGAGTGCTGAGACAGGAAAACGAGCACCACCATGGGAGAAAGCGTTTACCAACCCTCGACTAAAGAATTAGTACAATATTTCAATAGTGCTTCATATTTTAAGCAGAACGATAACTCTGACAAGAGCATGAGGAAATGGATATTAACAGCACATGAAAAACAAGCGAGAATATGGCTTGTAACGCCAGCCAACGTAAAGGAAAGAAGTTTGTACAGAATGAGAAAATTTCTGCAGTTACAACATGTATTTTATAAAGGAAAGACAAGATTAGCATTTGGTTTTGTTCATTTCCTTTTGCCATTCTTTCTATTTAAAACAGACAATTTTTCATACTCCTCCTCTACTTCCATAATGGATTCTATTCTTTATTTTGAATTAGTCTCAAAATATTTGGCAAATTATGGTCTACTTAAAACTGGAAAATCCAAAATATATATCTAGGTGAATCTCAAAATTGTAGCAGCTTCCTGAAGCGGAAAGCTTAGCACTGGAAGTACTCCACATCATTAATCAACCAAAAATTTTGATGAAATAATATTCCAAAGAAGGAAAAAACTGGTTTCATAAAAGCATGGTCTTATTTGAAAATATTCTAACTTTCACTTTTAAACTTGTTCAGAATGTAAGAAACAGTCCTGAGTCCATTAAAATAAATATTGCACCTCTTCCTATTCGTGTTTCTAGAAGACAAAACTGCCATTAGATTTAGTAAGGGAAATAATACTGATGAATCTTGCATAATGGGAAAGATACAGCTTAAAAGAATCCAGTATATTATTAAAAACACCTAAATTGAGACAATTTCTTGATTCTAACAATTTAAGAAATATTCCTGAAACTACAGAGTATCTGTTGTTTTGAGTTACCTATAGGAACTGAATTCAGCTGGTTGGCAATATATTGCCACGCATGGACATTTCAGGTCTTTTTTGAAGTTATTTTTACAAACTGTAGAAGAGGACACTTACCCAAGACAAACAAGCTAATTTCAAAACAGCTAGTTCCTGAGAGAGCTGGTTACTCATTAACAGCTAGACAAATAACACAATACTGATCTAGATAAACTTCGGAAAAAAACTCAACCTGTCAGTTCCTCTGCATGAAAAAGCAGGGAGCCCCAAACAGGCTTTGGTAGTTAATTTGCAAAATTGTATGGAATTTTGAGGAATTTTGTACCACTCTAAAAAGTAAAAAATAACTTGTTCAGCAGCAAGTGACAAAGAGAAACATCTGTCTTAAATAACATTTCTGGAGTAGGATGGCAGATGGAAACCTTTCTGAAAGAATAAGAAATAAGATTCAGTCTGACTGGAGCTGGCAAAAAAATTATGTTGAAAATCCTTAATTTGGGGACAGACAGAGCTTTTCTTGAAGTCAACTTTAAATTCTAATTTCTTTGGGCATTTTAACTTTACCTGTCTCCTGACATCCCTCCATGTCCACAATAATCAGTCTAATCATCCCATATTGTAGACAATAGCCCTACTGAAATTGATTTCTTTTGATGAGACAGCTAATGAGCAAAAGTGAGACCCTGAAAAATCCCATCTTAATTTCCATAAGCTTCTTAAAAAGTTAAATTAAATGATGCCAAAACTCTCCAAAGGCATTGCTAACGTTGGGTCTCATTCAGTTACTTGTTTGGTTTCATGCTATATGACTAAAACGTCCTTTATTTTTCACACAGTGAACAGTTAATTTCCCAGAATAACGTTCACTTTGTGTCAGAGTCCTTTTGACTACTCAAAACCTAAATATCACGCAATACGCTTGATTTCTTTGAACAAAGCGGAAGTCTTTGCCTATAAACACTCACGCCTCGCAGCCAAGTTCTTTGTGTGCTCTAAAGGCTTTTTCACCATTTTGGTAGCCAGAAAAAAAATTATAAGGCAAGTAACGATTGGGATATTGCTTCTCAATCTAAACATCTAGGAACAAGTTAAATTGGACACAAGGTGTATTGATTGAGTCACAGACAAATGCCATTTGAGACGGCATTTTGTTCTGAGGATTAAATATGAATCTAAGTCACATATGGGAGCGAAACGCACATTTTAAGGAAGAAATATTGGTAATAACTCCTCTCATAAGTCATACAGGGGGACAAACCTATGGCGTGCCATGAAGATCTCTACCAACATTTGTAATACCTAGCTGGCTCTTCAGGACACAACGTTCAGCCCACCAAGGAAAAGAATAACTCAAAATAGGACCGGCAAGTGAAAGGGTCCCGTTTCAGCCCAAACATAACCACAGATGCAACAGAAGTTGACAGGTCAGCTGCTTAAATATTACCCTTCCCACCCTTTGCCCCACATCTCCTACCTGCCTTTTCTCGGTGTTCAGCTTTATAACAAAGGTAGTGGAGGTTATTCAAGAGGAATCGAACAGAAATCTCACCAGAGTTATTGGGGAGCACCCGAAGGTTGTCAAATTCCAGCATGGTATAAGAGGAGTCCAAGGAGTCGACATAATCTGGCATATCCATGTCCATGATGGATTGACAAAGCTTCATTATTACTTGTCAACAGCAAGGGAAGCGGCAAAAAACAGCCCTGCTGTCAATCACGGCCAAGGTTTCCTCCGCAAAGAGAGACACCCCAGCCCTCGCGACGACAAATCATTACCCAGCTCTGCCCGCAGTCCCCTCCCCGCGCCAGGAGAGAAGGGAAGAAGCCGTTCCCTCTCGCGCACGCAATCCCCTCCCTTCCCGGGATGCATCTGTGCTCTCTCGGTCCTGATAATATGATGTAGATAAGGCCTAGACTCAAACGACTTGGATTGCATCTTTGGGTCAATACAGCCCGTTTTATGGCTGTTCCTGCACAAACATTTTGAAAAGGGCTGCAAAGAGGCGTTCGCACACATGCGCCGCTCTTCCAGGGCAAGGCAACGGTCACGTCAGACAACACCCATGCCGATGTCACCTTGCTCAGCTACCAGCCCTTGGGGGAAAAAACCAAATGATGTCACTTGACGCTGGTGAAGGCAATGAGTCATTGTCACCACTGACTGAAGACCATCGAGATAGGTCGGCACTGACATCCCAGGGCATTGCCATAAGACACCAACAGCGCTGCACACTGGATCACACCTTCAGTTACTACTGGAAGGGAAAAATGAGGCCTCGTTACAGCTGTCCACATGGTTTCACACTGCCCCATAACACAGAAGAGGTGACTTCTCCCACCCACCACCCACTGTCCCTGTCACCTGCATCTTCTCCCTCCTGACTCCAGGCAGCCCCAATCTCTCAGAGCTCCCACTGAGAGGAAACTCACTTGCGGCTGCGAGATGTCAGGGCAGAAGATGTCAAGCAATGGCAAACGTTGAAAATGGAAAAGGCTGGAAGGAACTGGGCAGACTCCCTTGCAGCTGGGTGGTGTTGCATTTCACACTGACCCATGCCTCGCTTTTCTGGGAAATAGCAGTGTTATGAAAATACAATTCCAGTTTTTCCCCACAGGACTGTGGGTTGGTTTTGGTTTTTTTTGTAATTTATTGAATTTTGCACAGAAGTTCTTTCCTTGTTAAGGCTCATGAGCTGTACCGCAAAAGACTGGAAATAAAACACAGCCATGCAAAGGGATACAGCTTGAAGTGCTTGGTTTGTTCCTGGTTTCATCTTCCAAATGCCTTCCCTGACATTACAGTTCCTTCTCCAGTGACGTTGTTCTGTGTCAGAGGGCTTTTCCTTTCCATGAGCTGTTCTGCGAGACCCAATTCAGCATTCTGTTTAATTTGGAGGAAAAGAGTAGTCTTGAGAAACAAGGAGATGCGTAGCCAGAAAAGGAGCCTTGGCCAAAAGAAGAGGCTTGACAGACAGCCTGAACTCTCACTGAACCGAGGAGCAGGGTGGCCCCCCGTATCCTAGCAATCTCCAAATAGCAAGAAATACGCCAAAACTGAGTTTTGAAATGTCTTAGATATACTCATTTTGATTTTATTCCCATTTTACTTTTTTTTTTTTTTTTAAATGGATTTTTCCATCTCCTGGGGACTTACAGAGGACATTGCAATGGGTTAACTCCAGATAGGCTTTTCCCCCATAAAGATTGGGTGCAGGAACACTTAGCTTCATTTTCTTATCATTTCTGGGGCATAATATAATTTCATGTGCCATAGATATTTTTTTTCCTTCTTTCCTTTTTTAAAAACGTGTCGTAACTAGTGGTGCACAAATGACTCCTTGGGTAGATAAGACGTTATTTTTTTATCCTTGGACTATGCCCCCAGGCTTTCAGCAATGCCAGCATCAGCTAAGTTAGCATCTGATTAGTCGTTTTTGCCTCTTACTCAATGTCAGTCTTGATTATGCCTCTTAATCTGGCACATTTTTTTGAACTGAGCTACGGGCACAATCCTGCCTGATTCTCAGCACTCTGCTACTATCACAGCTAAGATTTCTCACATTTTTACAGTTCCTGGTGGGGTGGGTGGGCATATGAGTTTCTCACCATTAAAAGTAGCCATATTCACCATGCTTTGGGGCAACTGTGGCCCAGAAAGAAGAAATCTGGGGTCCTACTCTGATATTGTTGAGATCTCTCAATGTTCTCAGTCTCTTGAGCCGAACTGAGGGTTAGGGCTTATTTCCAAAGAAAGCTCATCTGTGAGGACACGCTTGGACGATTTTCATTCTGGGAATGAGAAAAGGTTATTGGGAATGAGAAAAGGTTATAGAGCAAACTTCATAGTTCAGGACCAGATTTCAACATCACATCCATACTGATAATCTGGACTGACTTGTTGTTGAAGGTGTTGTTGGAGTGATACTACATGGCATTTCTATTTCAAACAGATGTCATTGCCCTGTTCCAAACCACTCCAGCACAAAAGCAGCCCTGAAGAGTACCAGAACTGTGCTGAGGGTTGAACAGTTTCTTCTTTTTCCTCTCCCCGCTTTCTTACATCACTTTCTGAGTCACAGCTGCAATTCAGCTCTGACCTATTCAAGGCTGGGTCTGAGTTTTATTAGCACCAGGAGAAGTCTAGCCCATTTTCAGGTGCCCTCACATCTACTCAACACTGTTATTGCAGTGAAGCAGGTACCTGTCCCAACCAGGACCCAGAAATCTCTAGCTGGTTTCTTCATTAACTTAGAATCATTTCACCTGACAGAGCAGACCAGTTGGGGAGTTAGGAGGAGATCTCTCTCCCTTTGACCTCAAAGAAGTGTTAGATATAAAAATCTGCCCTTGGAAAGCTCCATTTAATATGGGAAACAGGCTGGTGGCAGGTGGGAGAGGGCTGGTGTTTGGTTCTCAGTACTTTGGCATCACCCTGATGGACAGCAAGCTGCAGTCCCTTTGCTTGTCTCACCAGTATCTCCCAGGGTGTCCATAGGACATAGCCTCAGTTTTTCGTTGCTGGAAGCACATGACAAGCACACAAGAGGCACTTTGGGGACAGGAGGAATCTCCATTCCTTCAGAGTGGGGCAAGAGTAAAGACAGATTTGAAGGTAGAGATCTGTGGGGCTGACCAACAGCTCCCCACTAAAACACTGCCCAGGGCTTGAGCTCCCCATGAGGCACAGACACAACAGCTCTTGAGGAGCTACTTCAGCTACATCTGTGTGTGCCTGTGGGCTGCGTCCACATGTTCTGCGCTTCCCCTTCCTGCGCAGCTCTGCAATGTGCCAGTGCTCCAAAGAGCTGACCAAGTCAAACAAGAGCTACTACATCGAATACACGAGGCTCTGAGAGAAATTCCTGGCTTCTGGAGTGAGACGAGACCTGGTGGGACCAAAGCCAGGCTCTGATCTTTCTTCCCCACCCATTTCTAACCTTTCTTCGGCACAGAGAAATGATGGGGCTCCTTAGGTCCTCACATAAGCCAAGTGCTGACTACAGGTAAGGGTAACTCCAACGTAATTCAGAGATATCAACCCTGGTAAGTAGATCTACGGGGTTGAAGAACTTTCACCAGCATGGATCAGGAAAGGAGAAGAACATCTGCCTGTCCCACATTGCTCCCTTTTCTCACCTGGAGCAGATCATGCCCTCAGTGCAGGTGCCCACGCTGCTGCCGGGGCTGCGAGTGGGGAAGCAGCCACCCAGCTGTGGGCTACATGAGAAACTCCACTGGCAGCAAATACTCTCCTTTGGGGCTGCTGCACCCCACGCACCCATCTTAGCAAGCAGCCTTACAAGAGGGGAAGAGCTTCTATGTAAGAGCACTCTCTCTGGGCTGCAGAACTGATGCTTGCGTAGGTGAGGTGACCACAAAGCATTGCATACAGAGATAACCACATTTTTTTGCGAAACACCTCACTGGTTTTCCAGCGAGGGGACAGGACTGGGGGTATCTGTCCTTTCCTTGGGTGCTCAGGCGTTGACTCACCTGCACAGGCGTCTGAAGCGTATGGATAACCACAGGCAAAACTGGATGGTGTAAGAGTCTTCCCAGTTTGCAGACTGATGTCCACGCTCCTCCATATGGACATAAGCCTCTTCTTAATATTTTCCATTTATTCCTTTTTTGACTCAGTGAGGCTGAATATAGCTGGAGGGTGCAGGGGAAAGGGGACAAGGGAGAAAAGAACAGAGTTACGTTTAATAAAAATAGCATGGGCGTTCAAAGATAGTGCTCCAGGAATGAATCAATATGGTTTCTCATATGTACTGCAGAGAGGACAGAGAGCAGACTCTGATGAACACATGGTCCCAATAAGACAACACGCTTATTCCTAGAAATAAAATGTGAATTCTTTTGGTAATGCTTGTTAGACAAGATGAAGTGCAGAAAAGATAAGAACTCTCTGATTAATTAAGAGAGAACACAAAGTACTGCGAGGAAGCCACCAGAAACAACATTTCTTTGGCGAGGTAAGAGGTGGGAGAAGGTGTTTCCATGCTATGGCAGCTGCACATCGATCTCTGGAGGCTGGTTTTGAAAGGAAAATCATGCTGCATATGGGAAGAGGTCTCCGATACACTAAAACCCAACAAAAGACGTGTTGCTATGCAAAACGATGATGCAGACTTGAGCCACTAACGGTATTTTTAGCACAGAAGTTTTCTTCTTCTATTCTTAGAAGCACATTTAAACACCCTAACACTGTTCTGAAGATTTTTCTCTATCTGAAATGCAGCAATAGCTATACTCTTCTGTGAAATGCAGGGTTTAGGGACCACAAATCCACCAACGTTCAGGTGGTTCTCAGGTGCCACAGGCAGTGGTAGCATTAAATTTACCTACATGGGGAGAGGGTGTCTGGATAAAAACAATAACTGGAAGGCAGAAGACAGTAAGGTCTTTTTTTCTGGGTAATGCATAATTAGAAACAGTATGCTTCCGAGATCATAAGCAGCATGAAATTGTACCATTAGGTTCTAATTGCAACGGCAGACATGACAAATTTATCTAGACCAGATGTCTGTTAAATCAGTTCCCTCCTTTCATGAGTGCCGCTGCTTTTGATGTATATCACTGAATGATATTTGAGATACGTTTAGCAGCAAAATCTCTCTTTACATTTTCAAGTATTTCTTATTCCAGTGAACATCCCATTTCCACAGTGCTGTGACTTTCACAGTACAGCGAGGGGCTGCTTGTTCTTCCAGCTGTTATCTCCTGAAAACAGTTTGTCTGTGTAGTGATTATTCGTAAAATAAAAACAGTTTAAGAAATTTCTTGGGTAGCGTCTTTCTATTTTTCCAAAAAGCATCAGGCCAATTAATGTATTTTGGTTTAAACTCACTGTACGTTGAAAAAGCAGGACAGTCAGGCAGGTACCTATTAACAGTGCCAACGTCATGGAAGCCTAAGCTGAAGGTCACGGGACTGATCATGGAGGATGCTGATGGGGCTTAAGGCTGACATTCAGCATCCTGTGGTGCTGGGCAACAGCCATATGGACCGCCATCAGTTCCAGCCTCATCCACTCTCTGAATAGGTGGAAACCCAACAGAGGCAAATTACTCCATCAGTGACATCAAAGCCACAGAATTTATTTCTTCCAGTGCTGTGAAAGAGGTTTGTGAACAAGGGAGGTGAAATGAGATCTGGCTGCAGTCTTACCCCCTGCTCACTTCTCTACAGTCCCCAAAAGACCCCTCCACCCCCAGCTAATACCATTCCCATTAAAGCTAATGTTAACTGACTAAGAAACATGTCTGTTCCCCCCTCCGCCCCAAGAAAAAAAAAAATTGAGCCAAAATTCTCAACACATCTTGGGTTTGGCTTGGTGGCAGTTTTGCATTAGCGCTCATGTCATCCCCTGCTGGAAATCCATCCTTCGGTAGCTGTGTCTCAAAGACCTCCCGATACAACAGAGATCCTTTAGAGTCTAAACCCAGCAAATCTGGGGTTATTTAGACACATACCTGATTTCTGGACCAGTCATGAGTCACATCCTCAGGTGGTGAACAAAACCCAAGTTTAGGACACAGGCTTTTTGCTGAAATGAGTTGACAGCGTCTCCAGCAGGGATGGCATTAACCATACAACTTTCTTCGAGTCCTCACGACGGACAACGATGTGATGGACATCAGATAGCATCGTCCATCATACAGGAGGATGGAGAGGAGAAAAGCAAAAGATCAGGACTTTCACCTCCTTTCTCTCCAGACAAACTCATTTTGCTTTAGTGCTGCCAAACACATTAATTTAACATGCAGTCCTTTTGTTTTTACATCAGTTAGATTCAATCTTCCATAACAACCCTTTGGGGAAAATAGAAAGTTAAGAAAGCTCCAATCACTGTGCTGAAAAAATTCATTTAGGATGATTTAAAAACAAACAAACAA
The DNA here is from genome assembly GCA_013399095.1 of Psophia crepitans. Taxonomy (NCBI): domain Eukaryota; kingdom Metazoa; phylum Chordata; class Aves; order Gruiformes; family Psophiidae; genus Psophia; species Psophia crepitans. Next base: position 756,405 of record VWZZ01000600.1, read on the forward strand.
AAAAAAACCCCACCAAAACACTTTTTTCCACCAGGTTTGAATGACAGGTTTTGGTCTTTACAAATCACCAAGCACAAATCACAAAGACCCTCCTGCCAACAGTGACTTCAGGTTGGCTAATTCATGAAATTCCCAGTTATTTCGCTGATATGTTGACTGTTCCATGTAAATGAAACCTGAATGGGATTTGGGGAATAAATCTAAGATGTCTTACATTCTTCTGATGGCCAAAGGTTAACCTGATGGCTTGTTCTTCCTGAGTTCATACAACTTTTGTTCTTGGCTACAGTGCGCTTGGCCAAGGCCAGAATTTCAGAAGCGCTAAGTGCTCATTTCGGTTTCTAAAAATGAAACATCCTGAATTTCAGATTCTCCAGGAGAAACAGGAGGTCCCACTGGGAATAACAACTAGATTTGCAAAGATATTTTCATGTAGCCTCAGGTCAATGCTGAAATAAATCCAATTTTACGGATAACTGAGTAAAATCTGAGTAAACCCCAGGCTACAAGGGGTCTCCTGGAGTCTGATGCCCTTTGCAAACCTGTCCGTTGCTGGCAAACACTTCGTAGCAAACACCTGATGCCAGCACACATCAGTTTGAATTTCTCTTCTTTGTTTTCCATAAGTAGGAGTAAGTTCTCAGAAAGGAAATGCCTTCAATATTTTTGAAACAGCGTGTTTTTCCTCACATCAACAAGTACCTCTATCAGTGGGTATTCATTGGGGAAATTTCAGAGCACTTTCTTTTCCTTTCTTGACAGAGATCAGCTGATCAACACTTGAAATAATTATGGAAACAAAAAGGGAACAAACTTCATCAAATACTTTTTTGGGAAAGAATATTTGTTGATTTCAAAATGATTTCTCCTTTTTAATTGCGCTTTGAAAGTCACAGAAGGAGGGAGGGAAATTAAAATATTTAGTAATGAACAAAAAGGAGAGTGCTGAAAGGATGGAAACAAAACTTTATAGTTCATTTTTCTTCTTCATTTGCAAACATCAGTCATGCTACCAGCTTCTGCCTTAAATTTGAGATGTTTAGCGACTTCCTTTCTGCTCAGTGCATGTGGCTGAGGTTTCAAAAGTCATAATCACCTTTATTTTACCTTCTATAACTAAGAAGAAAGTCACAGCCCAGGTAGCAAAACCAATAAATATGGGGGAAGAACACATTTTGTGTGAAAAGATAAGAACTTCAGAATAGATCGTATCTGACACCATCGGCTCATGAAAGCATTAACACATTTGTGAAACTCCAGCTCAGTCACCAACATTAACATGTAACTTATTTCAGTGAGCTTATTTTAGTGTCTCACGGGTGAGACTTTTCACAGTGTTTCACACTCTGGCAGGGAAATGCTCGGTTTCCACTTATTTCCTACAACGATGACATCCACTTCTTTTCCACATGAGTCTTTCCTAGGCTAGGCTTACATGGGAAAATCCAGACTCAAATAATCACAAGAGTTTGGGCCAAGCTCTGCTCTGTCTTAACCCAACCCAGCCCAACGTCCTCCAAACTGTCAACATGTTCAACATATTCTTTCATGAATAGAAAGCACACATTGGAGCAGGCTATCCAGAAGACCAGAACATATGAAGAAAACCAAAGGAGAAGTACCCAGCCTTCCAGTCCTTCCCTCATTCACCTACCTCACTGCCCTCAGGATGAGATGCTGCCCACACGCTAGTTCAGATTTATGTCAGTTAGAGAAATATGGGGTTGCAGCAGACCACCTGCTCAGATCACCATCTACTGCACCACGCAGCTCGGTTCTCCTAATTTTCACCATTCCAGAGTAAGGTTTCATATCTGGATTGGAAACGTCTGTATCTTTGCAGCCACTACAGAATAAATGGCATGTCATAGCATCATTTAGGTTGGAAAAGACCCTTAAGATCATCAAGTTCAACCATAAATCTAACACTGCAAATTCCACCAATAAATCACCTCCTTAAGCACCACATGTACATGTCATTTGAATACCTCCAGAGATGGTGACTCAACCACTTTCCTGGGCAGCCTGTTCCAGTGCTTGATAACCCTTTCAGTGAAGAAAATTTTCCTAATATCCAGTCTAAACCTCCCCTGGAGCAACTTGAGGCTGTTTCCTTTCATTCCATGTCCAGAGAATGATTCATCCCAGACTGAAACAGGTCTCCAAGGGACTGGGAATGAATATAGCGATGCCAATCTCTCTAAACAGAGCTCATGGGGAGTGTAGGTGACGTACATTCAACCTGCAATTTTTTTGAAGGTGAAGTCATATAAGATGAATCCCCCTGCCAACAGGGAAAATGACACACAGAGTCATCAAGAATTAGGCTGAATTCCTTCACCGCAACTGATGTCGACCTCTGACTAAAGCAAATACCCCGGCCTGAACCTGGCCTGGCAGCGGGAGAGGAGAGAGGAGCCAGGGAGAGGGGAGCAGCATTACCTCACCCGCTGCTGCTTGGAGTAGGCATGGGACTCATCTGGAGCACTCAGCTGCCTGTGGGCAAGTTTTTTTGGCTTTTCTTGCTGAAAATGACATGCCATTAGTGAGGAGTAACCAACCTTGAAAAGAGTATTTGCTATGACTCCCGTCTCCCCTGCGAACGACATTCCTGCCGCTTCGAGCTTTTTCGGTTGCAGTGTTGACACTTCTTCAGATCTGTCATTAGCTCAGCTGAAGAGAAAACAGAAACGCTATTCAAGACCCAGATCCAACGTGGGAGGTTAGGAGTGCAAATTCTCACTTCGCACTGAAAGCACGATGAGTGTTTTATGTTGCTGCTGTTCTTTCTATTTTAAGGGATGCCCTTATTATTTTATAAGCCCTTTTCTATCATATAAAGAGCCCTTTTTAAGGTATTACTCTATCAAAGTCAGGCTCATATATCTTAAAATGTAATCTCCCACATTTCCAAAAATTAACCCAGTACTGAGATTTTGGCTTGTATTTTTCAAATTCCTAGTTGTGGGTCTAAAAGCATCTACCTTTTTTCTTGATTTTCTTTTGTATTTTAAGATTTCTGTGGTAGAATCTAGGTCCAGCTTTACCACCACAAGGACTGAAATTTCACCAAAATCCACCCATTGCAGTTGTAAGATTTTGATGCCATTCCCCTCTATATCTTTATGCTATATTTTTGGTACATGAGAAATAGCAACAGATTTTGGTTCCGTTCCAGAGAAACATCCAGAACTTTTGGCTTCGATCATCTGAATCGTCACCTGTGTTACAGAAAACAGAGGAGCTCAGGCAAAGTTTCTATCATGGAAATCGTGCAACATTTTCCTGGGTAGTTTTGGTTTCTAATCCTCTCCCCTAGATTTTCTAGCTTTGCCATTCTTCAGATAAATTAATAGTTCAGGACAAATGTGGAGTTCCTCCAAATAACTCCTTTCAATATTGTCTTCTAAGTAAACCCAGTGCAAATATAGAAAGCTCAGAAAGGATAGAACGTATCACTTAAAAAAACACCAACCAAAAAAAAAACCCACCCCAAAACCCCCCCAACCAAACAACAAAAAACAACCCCAAACCAAACAGGTCAAGTCCACTTTCGCTGTAATAATCCATCATGTATTTGCATATGTAATCTTGCAGCTCTTGCACGCATACAAAGGTCTTCTTGGAGCTCAGCATCAGGGTAAGAAGGAAAGATCTTCAACCAACACATGTAGAGTGGTCTGGAGAAAAATGTGCCATTTATGCAAGGGACTGTAAAGCTGAAACAGGCACAAGCCTAAAGAAACATTGAATTTGTTTTTATTTTTTTTAAAATGATGGATTATCCAAAATGCCTATCATAGCAAAATTAATGAGGCTTTGGAAACAATATCTATGGGTCTTAATGGATAACATCAAAGGTAGGAGCTAAAAAGAAAAATGAGAAAATCAATAGGAAAAGATAGTTCAGTCTACAGAACTGAAGCAAAGGAGCAGCCCCTATTTTATCTGGTTTTAAAACAGGAGATGAGAAAACCCAGCAGTTCCTAGGCATCACTGCCCCTCTCTGCTCCACAGTTACGTGCCCAGAAGTAGTCGTTAAAAACCATTCATCTCAGTTAGACACTGAAAGATACAAAACGAGTATCATCAGCACATATTTAATCCAGCACTATCATTCAGTAGCTTATCCTGTGGTTCCTTCACAAACCAAAGCTCTGAGTAACATTAGGGGGACGGTTGGACTAGATGATCCTTGAGGTCTCTGCCAACCTTAATGATTCTATGATTAATGACACTCCAGTCTCTGTGAACGTGGGAAAGAAACGCTGGTATGGGTTGGGGCGCGTGTTTGTACGCTTCCAGTCTTTCGCGCACTCCAGCGTATGTATCATCTGTTAACAAGCTATCAGTCCTACATCCATGGGGACTTTTCCCTTATTTCTAGTAGGCACATCTTTTAGAAATGCCTTAGTGACCTTGAAGAAATCTGATATAACGTAGTGATTCAACTATGTCCATAAACCAAGTAGTTGTTCATTAGAATCAGTGAATACCAGATGCTTCTTACTCAGCTCCTGGAGTTGCAGGATTACTGCATTCATCTAGAGGTGGATATATTCTGCCTTCCTTATCCAAAAGGAAAAGCTCTTTTAAAAGTATTCAGAGCAAATTCAGACAGTTTTTTCGTTCTAAAAGATTCTCCCACAAAAAGGTGGTAAGTAGACATATTGACGTACTGAAGAGATAATTTATCCAATAAAAAATATCATAAATATCAAGTTATATTTTCCCCGTAATATCCATTTTTGAACACTTCAGACTCTTCTGGACTGCCGTACTCCTAATTGCCGCTCTCTCAGGCCAGTGGGTGTAGTAAAAGAAAGCGGCTGTTTACTCAGTGACAAATGCACCCATATACAAAACTCCTAGTTTCACAGACATTCTCAGGAAACTATAACCCCTGATAAATCTTTGCAGACCACTGAGATGAATAATATTTGTGGATGCATTTTTGAGGTGACCAGACTGGAGAGGTATTTGTGGCTGTGGGCTTTACCACTCACATGGAAAAGTATGTTTTCCTTATATCCATCATATGGGCTATACTTTGCACATCTGTCTTTAATTAGACTGATTTCATATCTTAAGAGTACGTGACATCAAATGAATCATTTAGAAATTGGAGCTAACCTGCAAATAACACAGTCCTCCTTCATTCATGACTAGCCACAGTGTCAAAATTCCCTCAAAGCAGTGATTTTAGGAAATTTTCTGTACCCAAGTGTGTAGTGAATGTCACAGTCTCAGGAACAGATCTCATATGCTTTTTTATGCCATATACCAATTTACATGACCCATTTGGAATGGGATTTTTTTTACTGTTGCGATGAATACTGCTACAATGATTTAGGCTGAAGGAAATATGGGACATACCGCAGAACCCTCCAGCCAGTTTTCTGACTCAGAAATGACCATCTGCAAGCTTCCAGATGCTGAAAGCGTTCTTAACCTGCATCATTGCAGGACCACGCGCCTTTGCCCGAGAGTAACAGGACGGGACAAAACATTCTCTCTCACAACAACCTTAAATTTCTGAAAATTTCTGTGCCAGCGCTGCAGCCGTGCTGTTAAACAGCAAACAGCAGGAAACAAAAAACAAGCAAAGGTTTCTGCTTTCCCTTTTCCCCACGCTTTGGTCGTGCGTTCGTTCACTTTAACGATAATTTCCTAAAAAGCTCGACGCTTGGCTTGACAGGCAGGGCAGTTACACTTCGGTTGTTGGTAGTTCTGCTTGTGCAACAGTCATCCCAGAGGGGAAAAAAATCCCACCAGACTCGCAGAAGCGGCGTCACTGGTTTACCTGCTGTAAATCAGGGGGAAAAAATGGAAAGGAAAAATAAAAAAAGCAGTGGCATTTACAACATATTTTGAAAGAGAAAGGAGAGAACACAAACCATGCTACAGCACTAGGATTTGGCAAAGTTTTGAGAATTAGCTACTAACATACATGTGTGTGCATACATATTGCATATGATATATGTAATGTGTGTATGTACACTGTGTATAATATATATAATGTGTATATTATACACATATCTAAATGTACACATGGGATGTAAAAGCCATCTTTCCCAGCATCGCTTTGCCCACTGACTTGTCTGATCACCCAGAGCAGAAGGGACAGGGAAACTCCTCCTTGCCCTGTCCTGGGCTCACCCAGTGGCCACCAAACTCGGCAACAAGCTGGCACATCTGCCATGTTATTTTCTACCTAACCTGCATCGATCCTGCCTCCTCACGTTACATAAAATTTTGAAAGAGTGAAGGAAAAAATTAACAGAGGAAAAAGTAGCAAAAGACAAATGAAGGTCTTTACCAGCTTTAATCACAGGTCCTTTCAGGAGCACAGAGAGGAGGGGCAGCATCTGTGCAAACAGGATGATCTGTGGGGGCACAGCTAAAGTCCAATACCAGATAACACTCTCAAATTCCCAGTACTACAACTATTTTTCCACTGCCGTGTGGAATAACCTCATCTCTGTCCTCCTGTTTGTTTTTTTTTTCCCCCCAGATATTTGAGTGGGGAAGGGACAAACCAGCCTGAAGTCCTGGAGGAGCTCTCAAACCCAAGCTTCATTTCTGTGTTTAGAGCACAACGTGGGTTTGTTATTCTGTGGTCCCTTGCTGAAATAGGTCAGTGTGGCCTCCCCAGTTAAAAGCTGCCTGCCAGTTATACTTTGCTCCAGGCCAAAATTCTGCATAAAAACACCAATAAAATATTAGCACAGGGAAAAGGCTCTTTATTGCTCTTATTTATATTCCAGCAGCACTTAGGGGACGGATGCTTCTAGGCCAGGTGCTGTTCAGAAATGCAGTAAGAAACGGTCCCTGCTTATAATAAACAAAGTAGATGAGAAGTAGGAGGGAAAACTGAAAACAGAGGCCAGATCTGCTCGGTCCCAGATGCTTGTTTTCCCCGATGGATCATACCGCTGCGTTGTGAGTTGCACCCGAATCCCCATGTCACAGCGTGGAAGAGAGTTTAATCATGCATGTAATTGATTTAATTTCAAGAGGCACCAAGGAGCAGATCCACAGTACCGATTCCTTCATGCAAAAGGAGGGAGACTGTGGCAATTACTGAAAATTATTCAGCAGTATCTTATGAGCCAAGAGGCTGTCCGTGAACTTAAAGTGAAATGCCATCAGCATGGACCGAAGTCAGTCCATTTTGGCCAGGATTTCATCGATGCGTATAGAAGGCACACGTAAAAGAAGATAACCATCACCCTAGGACTCTGTTTTCCCAATTTTATAAAACAGGTCGTCTCATCTTTCTCCAGGACATGGCCAGCACTGCTGCTTGCTTCCAGTTAGGATTTTCTAACTGACATTGGCCCCATGAATAACCAGTCTGACAGCAGTAAGCAATTTGCACTCCATAGGTCCAATATTCTGTCTATGCATGTAGGGTTTTGGCCAATTTTTCTCCTTAGAAGAAAACGCATCTTTAAGTTACATCCTTTTTTTTTTTTTCCAGGAGAGTTGATAGAAACACATCCAAAATGCACATTTCCCTAGGCAACAGCCTGCTTTAATAATGTCTTATTTCACTGGAAATATTTGCATTTTAGTCTGTAAAGCAGAGATTAGACAAAGAGAGCTCTAACATTGCTCAAACACTTCACGCTAAGCAGCAATTTCATTGTACTTTACATTAAAGAAAGAGTGTGATTTGTCACTTTGTCATACTAACGTGGGCTGGACACATCTCTTCACCAAATGGAGTTATTCCAGTTGGATATTGGCATAACTGATAGATTAGTTTAATTCAGGATATTAAGAAACCAACCAACATGTGCTGTACGTATAGTAGGTGACCTCTGATATGCGTTGTGAAACCCCACACTTCTGCTCAAGTATATTTAATCTTTTTCACAGAAATCTAGTCTAATCCCTGCTCAAAAAATAAATCCCAGACAAGAGCAGTAACGGTAAGGGGCTTTCGGAGAAAGCCAAGACCACAAGTTGGATGAAGTAAATACTGAAGTTCACACCTTCAAAAATTATTTCTATGTCTATGCTCTGTTAGAAGTCAGATCCCTATACATCATGGTAATCTATAGACAGCTAGATTCAGGCTTCTGGCTGTCTTATCCCAGGGAAAAACTACCAAAATTAGGGGGAAACCCATTCTCTTAACTATACATGTGTAGGTCTACACCAGCGTTATTGAAATCAGCTCGCCTAAAGCAGGGCTATCCCAGATTTACCATAATTTTGAATAGAATCCAACCCCATAAAATCCACCCAGAGCATAAAGAAATCATGCTTGTAATAACGCCTGGGGCAGGCACAAAAAAGCAGGCAGAGCGCAGCATTCACATTTCCTTTGCTATTAGTTCTCACTAGTTAAAGGATATTTAGCGTCAGCCACAGGTACCCCGAAGCCCTGCTGAACACGGTAACCTTTCCTGGAGCAAACAGAGACCTTACAACACATCGCACACCCGATATCGGTTTGGCCTGGCTGATTTAACAAAATCCACTTTAAGCAACTTGATCAAACAGGAAAAGGTTGATCCGATGCTCAGACTTTCCTCTTACTCAAGATGGCAGCAGAGATATTATGAGTCACTTAGCAGAGCTGGCTCCTGGGTTTATTTTCTGTACCTCTGACAGGACTGTGCTCGAGTCACTGGAAACAGATTCATTTTGGGTTGGGACAAGGCAGAATCCGATCAAAAATAAAACAAGAGAGTCAGGAGTTGTTTCCGGATGTTACTTACTGTGTGCTGTTGCTCCTGGCCATCTCCCCTTCTTTCCACAGAGGAACACATGATGTTTGCACAGCTTCATTAGAGAAATGACTTGTCTCCAGGTTGCAGCATGAGAGAGACAAACTGGAGGAGTATCCTGGAAAAGAAGAAATGGATTATATGAAACAGCTGTTTTCCTTTAATTACTTATTGCAGATGCAGCCCAGTAACTAATCCACCTGCTGTCTTCCCGTAGGGATAATTACTCACCCCATGATCCCAGCAAACTGAATTTGTTTTCCATGCCTCATTATACCCATCTCCACTTTGCCCAACAATACGCACCGAAGTGCTGCACAAGTGCAACGCTTTCATAAACAGCTACGTCTTTCCGCATCCCTGTGTACAGTTTCCTAGCTCTTCCTAGCTTTCCTCATGTCACCATCCTTGTGTGTCACCACCACAAGCCTCTCCTACATCTCTTCACCCAAAGTGTTGTGCCTGGTGGATTGTTTGGGTTCATGAAGCTTTCCAAAAAAAGGAAAAGGTCTCTAATGCTAAGTGATGTATCAGTAAATACCGGCATTTTCAGTGTGGTTACTTATGTACGTAGATTCATACAGCAAGTAAGGTTTTCCAGAAAACCTACAGATGTTACTTAAAAATAATAGTGGCATCAGGTTGATATGTGTGAGAGCAGAGCTTACATGTCACAGCAGTAAATAGTTCATATTTGAAATCCTTGTTTCTTCTAAGACGGCTGTTTTTGTAAGAACCAACCAGAAAGACACAGTGAAGGTTTCTGAATATCCAGGTTAAGTTAAGGCTGATTTTTAATTTACTCGTATTTTGCTATTCTAAAACACATCTAGCGTAGAGGAATGGCCTGTGTCTACCTATCTTTTCCCCTACACATTTCAAGACTTGCGCTCAGTGATACTGGTCTGTGAGGACAGAAGAATTTGGTAGCAAGTTCTTATTGTACTTAACATAAATTAGAAGTTAAAACCAGCTAATTGAACCAAGGACAACATAAGCTCCAAGGGATTTCTTCTTGCCACCTACACCAAGCCACCCCTGGGAACAGGAGCGGCTCATGTCTCCAATGCTCCAACGATGGGACTGGCTGTCCTCCTCACTGCTAAGGAACTTTGGCTTTGCGGGAGAGGCTGGTGGGTAAGTGATGGGAGCTGAGAAATTGTCATTGACTGAACTTGCTAGGACTGGAAAAAGAACGTGACCTGAGGTACAAGCTTTATTATGGTCCTCATTAACGCAGCCTTCATCTTTTCTTCTTTTCAAGGGAGCTACTTATTTCTGTGCCTCAGGCGAGAGCCAGAGCCAGCTGGAGATAATTTAGACCTACTTCACTAATGTTGATGTCTCTGGATTTAATATTGGCTTTTCTGGAACTCTACTATGACTCTTTGGCTTGGCAAGGTGGCTCAGGTGGTTATCCTGAGCATAATATTTTGATAACCAACCAGCTGCAGATCTATTTCAAATCTGAAACAGGAATCTGGTCATCCAGGACTAACAAACCTCCTCAGGCTCTTCCACTACTTGATGCTCAGCAGCCCCCAGCTCTGGGGAATGTCTTCAAAAGCCTTTCAGTGAGCAGTCTAACTAATGCCTGCTGGAGAAAATACATAATAGTAAAATGAAGTCTTCAGAGATAAAAGCTGGTGGTGGTTGCTTCTGGGAATGGTGAACAGGGAGCTGTAGAGAGCAGTGGTGTGCATTGAGCTCTATCAGTAGAGATCACCATAGGCTTTGCTCCGCAGAGGTCACATCCAGATTGAGCGTTCCTGAATGCCACTGCTGTCCCCATGCCTCATGATTCCCAGTGCCCCTGGGGGTCTGTGAATTCCTGATTCAACAGACCTAGCGATGGCCTAAGGAGAAGCTGGGCAGGAGCCCAGATACAAGTAGTCTGAAGAAGAACAGACAATAAAAACCTGGCACATGTCACAACAGCCTTTGTTCATGCTGTTGTGCCTGGGGACAGGCATGAAACCATGCGTTGAAATCCCTGCCAAACCAGGAAGCCAGAGCAGGACTGAAAAAATGTCCTGTGCAAAACTACTCAAGTACTATTTTACATGCACTGTTGCTCATCGGCACTGTCCGGGGATGGTATCAGCCTTGTGCTCCCCACTGTTCCTCGTGTGCAGGATACCTTGGTACAGAAGGACATCAGTGATGGAAAGGAGATACTAGATGTGTCCTCATCAGTGTTATACAGACCATTGATGTTAGCAGAGCACCAGGACAAAGAGGGAACATACAGAGCCACGGTGATTCAGATCCCGTAGAAACCAAGCCCCCATAAGCTTGCAGTTCCTTTAGCTTGACCCAACAGCGTTTGGACTTCCCTCAAGCGTGTTCAGCAAAAGAGCAACGCCTAATTTAAAACATCTTTTTGATTTAATTTCCAGCAGTTCAGCTCCAGTTTGGCACCAAACTTACACACGGGTCTGGTGAGAAATGTTGGTGTGATATACATCACAAATTGAGATATTTTTTTTTATTCAAGCACTTCAAAATCTCGTGTTATATCAGTGGCTGTTATTACACCGCTTACACAGGTTAACTGCAGTCCCGTTACTTGCCAGTGGTGTGGAGAAGCCCTGGACATCACCCAGCAGTTTTGATGTCTGCAGTAGCTGTACTCTACCTTCTCTTTCATGAAAATAAAAAAGCTACAATACTTGAGATAAAAGAAATAAAACCAAAATGAAAACCCATCTGACAGAATTAAATGAAAGCAGCCTTTCAGACTGCCTGTTCTTTGAATAAATTTATCTCCATGTTTACTGACTATTTGAAGGAAATCTAAATTATCCCAAATTCTATCAGAATAAATCAACTACACAAAATAAAAATCTTTTCTAAAAAGAACAGACATTCTTAATAGCCATCTGGAATACATTATTCCTTTCCAAGTAGCATTGTTGATACTGAAAGTGTTGTAACAATATCCTTTTCTAATGTGGTTCTGCTGTGGCTCCATCCAAAATAAAACTAGTTGATGCCAAAGAATCCACTTAGCATGACAAGATCCCCAAAACCTGGATTATTTATATAAGACTCTAATTTAACATTCTGAGTTTCATGGTTCGATGAACTTTCTTACAATATTTTTAAAGGAGACGAAAGAATGAATATCATCCAACCTGGGGAAATGCTTTTGCTGAACCATATACCCCCAAATTCTTGTAAATCCTAAACCTCACTAGAGAGAGATGGGGACTGAAAATGAAGAAAACCTTCCCTAAAATTACCATACCTTTTCCATTTTCTTGAGTATTTGGTCAGCTCTGCAGTACAGCTACATTCAAAGTTTACCTGAATACTACAGCAAAAGGGCAATATATGTTACTCTCATGGATAAATGCCGCTCGAAGCACAACACCTTTATGCCAAGATACTTAGAAAGGTCTAAGAATGTTGAGGGCTCAAACAGAGGCAACTGAAACAAAACTACCTAGCAGAAAGAACTGAACACTCATCATTTTTTAGCTCAAGTGCATCAAAGAGTGGCCTGCCAGGTTCCCAAATGAAGGTGTCTTTTTTCCCGAAAACCATCTCCACTTCTGCCACCTTACAGATATTTTTTGTAGCTATATCACAGTTCCCATCACTGGTCCATCTCAATCCTGAAAGAAGTGAGCAGAGCTAGAGAGATGGGTGCTGCAAAACCGATTCCCTAGGCAATTCGACTTAAAATGACAGAAGTTCTACAGACTTTGTTGCAGCCAGGTTTTCACCCTGTTTTTTCGCTCCCCCTTTGCCCACTTGCTGGTGCACTATCTGATCCTGGCCTACTTGTATAACCCCAGTTTATCTACCTGTACACATTCAGAGTATGCAAAAAATAGTTATCCTTTATCACAGCTTTTCAGAGCTTCATGGGGAAAAACAAGAAGTGATTGCAAGAAAAAAAAAATCATCATAACAGAGCCTCTTAGATGCTGGAGATTACCGTTTCCAGCTGTTCTGTCAGCCAAACACTTCCAAGCAATTTAGCCCACAGCAGCAAATCTCAATGAAAAGCTGCTCAAAAAAGGGGATGGGAAGAGTCATAGCCATTTCAGAACTGCTTTGAAGTCTTAGTCTTCAGCATCAGTCTGCTCTTCCCTGAGGTCCCTTTGCTGTGCTTCAGCCCAAATGCCATCCATCCCCTCACAGAGAATTAAAGAGCCCTGGGTGCAACTTCACATTGTTGTTTGCCCGCAGTGAGAAGCCCATGATTCGCAAGAAGCCACAATACCAGCAAGAAAAGTTTGTCCGTGTGGTTGTTGGCAACCACTGGGACAAAATATGGCTTGAAGTCATAACAGGACCTGGGGTCCCCTCCCTCAGCCTGCCACCCTCGCTGAGATCCAGCTGTGAGCTTTTCTTCTTGTTGTCTTTATTCTCTGTGTTGCCTGATAGTAGAGGTCCTGCTGATCTACAATTAAAAACAAGAAAGCTGCAGCTTTATGCTCTGACTGCCCAGAGATCATAGAATCATCAAAGAATCACAGAATGGTTTGGGTTGGAAGGGACCTTAAAACCCATCTAGTTCCAGTCCCCTGCCATGGGCAGGGACACCCCCCACCAGCCCAGGGTGCCCAAAGCCCCATCCAGCCTGGCCTTGGGCACTGCCAGGGAGCCAGGGGCAGCCACAGCTTCTCGGGGCACCCTGTGCCAGGGCCTCAGCACCCTCCCAGGGAAGGATTGCTGCCTCCCAGCTCAGCTCCAGCTCCCCTCCTGCAGCTTCAGGCCCTTCCCCTTGGCCTGGCCCCCCCTGCCCTGCAACCAGCCCCTCTCCAGCTTTCCTGCAGCCCCTGCAGGCACTGGGAGGTGAAAATTAGGTCTCCCCTGAGCCTTCTCTTCTCCAGCCTAAACAAGCCCAACTCCCTCAGCCTGTCCTTGTAGCAGAGGGGCTCCAGCCCTCTGATCAACTTTGTGGCCTCCTCTGGACTTGCTCCAGCAGCTCCATGTCCTTCCTGCCCTGGGGCCCCCGAGCTGGACGCAGCACTGCAGGGGGGTCTCAGCAGAGTGGAGCAGAGGGGCAGAACCCCCTCCCTCACCCTGCTGCCCACACTGGTTTGGATGCAGCCCAGGACACGGATGGCTTTCTGGGCTGCCAGCACTTGCTGCTGGCTCATGTTGAGCTTTTCATCAACCACCATCCCCAAGTCCTTCTCCTTGGGGCTGCTCTCAATCCATTCTCTGTCCAGCCTGTAGTTGTGCTTGACATTGCGCCAACCCACATGTAGGACCTTGCACTTGGCCTTGTTGAACTTCATGTGGCTCACACAGGCCCACCTCTCAAGCCTGGCAAGGTCCCTCTGGATGGCATCCCTTCCCTCCAGCGTGTCGACTGCACCACACAGCTTGGTGTCATCGGCAGACTGCTGAGGGTGCACTCAATCCCACTGTCCATGTCGCCGACAAAGATGTTAAACTGTGCTGGTCCCAGTACTGAGCCCTGAGGAACGCCACACATCACTGATCTCCACTTGGACATTGAGCCATTGACCACAGCTCTTTGAGTGCAACCATCCAGCCAAGTCCTTATCCACCAATTGGTCCATCCATCGAATCCATGTCTCTCCAATTTAGAGACAAGGATGTCATGCGGGACATTGTCAAATGCTTTGCACATAGATAGGGCACTAATTTATCTAGCTGACATGCCAAGGACTTGCCAACAAAGTCAAAAGCGAGTTTGTTATAAATTATTTTTCTTGAGACATTTTCTTTGCTCATTGAGGGAGGAAAGGCAAAGAAAAATGACAGAGCGCCCTGCTCCTTTTCTTTGGACAAATGAGATTTATTACAGGCGAACCGAGAAGGATTCCAAAAACATTACTCCTATAAGGGAAGGTAACTCAATCTCTAGCAAAAATAAACAGCCATGTTTAAATAAACCTTCTGAGAATTGTTACTGCACTTTTCCCCAGAAGTCGGGGGAACATTTCTTTCCTCTGATATTGTGCTACTGCACAAGATCTTGCTAAGTGCCTGCTCTGAAGACCCAGGGATCTCCTCTGTTTTGGGTGGCCTGGTAAGTCATCAAAGGATAAAAGGCAGAGAACAAAGGGAAAAATTAAAGTATTATGAGCTGCAGTTGAAGTGCCTGACAGATGTTGGTTTGCTGCTTATGGGAACTGCCCTTCTGCAGAGGTTCACCCGGCTCCGCGCCCAGGCTCCTACCTGAATAATGGTGTGGTATGGAAGGGAGATGTGCAAGGTGTTTCCCCAGTACACCCTCCCAGAGGCCAGTGGGCAGTGGTTTAGGGACTTCCCACAGCTCTTCCATCAGTAGTGAAGTCAATAATTCACACTAACACTGAGGCCACATACCCTGTTAGCATCTGGGGACTTCACAACAGTGAATGATGTTCCTCATGGAAGTCTTGGGAGAAAAGTTCAAGCCAGTGAAATAGCAATGGCCATACAAGTCTCTCATTTCACTGATGCAGAGGACTTAAGCCCACTATCAAAGGGCAGATAAGAGAGGTGACAACAAGCCCTACACAATAACTTTCCTGACTCACTCAGGAAGCTGGGCATCTTCTTTTAACTCTCTCCATAACCGAGAGAAGCATCTCTTTCTGTTCTTTGGATGTTCACATCATTTTCTGGGCTCTGGGCTCTTCTGGGTGACACCATGTAAGGGAAAAATCAAACTTCACTAGGCCAGAACAAAAGCATTAGCAAGAGTACAGCTGCCGAGTTTCAACTGAGGCACTCATTGGGTGTCCTAATTTCAGGCACCACTCCTAAGATTCTGTGTTTCGTATTGCTCCTTAGTCACAATTCACAAAAGGAAAGGAAATATCCACATTTTCTTTTCTCTGTGGAAGGTTAGTTCTTCAAGCTTTGCTGCAGAGACACACCTCCAGGTTTTGTCTCCAGGACCCTTAAGGTAAGTCTTTTCAAAGTGTCAGGGGCTCCACAGACTTTAGAGCTTTCAGCAGTACTAAGAAACCCGATGACAAAAATCTTCCCATGGTTCAGAGGACAGGATCCAGCCCCTCTGCAGTGAGACTTCCAGACCTTCTTCTCTCCCCTGTGAGAAAATAAGAGGGAGAAGGTTAAATGCCACCCTCGTTCTTCCTCTCCTGCTTTGACATCACGGAGACAAATTGCTCAGCATGACCAATAGCAAGTGGATTAATAAGAATTTGAAAATAAATGTGGACATTCAAGAAATGTCAGCTCATGGGCATCCAGCCCAGTGAAGCTTACAGAGAAATGGTGCCTACCTGTCAGTAAAGACTGCTCTCTGATATTTAGGTCATGCTTTTCCTTCACATCTTGTACACATAACCCCAACCTCTGATCCCATGAGTTGTGGAGAGCCCCAGCGAACTGCCATGTTCTTCAACGCCCCTTGAACGCCCCACTGTGATTTATTGCCTTGACGGAGTGTGATCTGGTTTGCAAGGCACGCCTTGTGACTCCTCTCTTACTGGCCCTGCTCTTTGTTTTCTTTTTTCTGAACTGTTTTTTTCATTAGCGTGAGCTATTAGGAAAACACACTGAAGTAATGTGAATCCCATTCTCCCCACCAAGATAAGACATAATTAATGACATAAGGCAAATTAGTCATATAGTTACTTGGCACTGTTGCTGTTCTCTTAGAAGCTCTGAACTTGTCACCTAGACAAAGGGCAGATTTTTTTCTTGTTAAGCCTACTGTGCTTTATGAAGTTTATTCCTTCACAGTTCATCATCAAGAGAAAGGTAATTACAGCAGCCCCTTTTATGGCACTTAAAACACTAATAGGATAAAGGAGTGGGGGAAAAAAACGGCAAGTCCTCTCTTTATGGAAGTCTGTGATGATGAAAAGGTTGGCAAGAATAACTTGCTCATGAATTAATAGTGAGCTGAGCTCCTCTGGCCAGCTGAGAACCAGGCTAAAGACCAGAGGTGCCTCACACATAATTTCAGGCAAATGAGGCAGGGTTAAATCCTCTGACGAGCTAAGGCAGCCGGGACATCCTATGGTGCAAAGCAGACTGCTGCTGCCAAAGCTCCTTTTCCAGTCTGTGGAGACAGCAAGACACCTTGGCCCATGATCTGAAATAGCTGGCATGGGAAGCGGGGAGCTGCTGGCCGAGGGAAAATGCCAACAGAAGTATGCCTTCAGCCACAGCTCTCATGGGGAATTAGGTCCTTCACTTTCTAGTTCCCAGTCTCACTGTGACAATCTCCACGGTTGGATAAATGCCCCAAGGCAGATGCCTCAGCCGAATCACAGTCCTCACCTACGCATTCGCGGAGCTACGTTGTTAGAGTACTCACCTGTGAGGCACGAGACATGACTCTCATCCCTGGGCCAAGAATTACTTCAGTATCTGAGGTTGTGTGCTGGATCCGGGACGACAGGTCTTGTCTCCACATTCGCTGGGCAGTGCAGTCATGCTGATGGTCATTTTCTGGCTCATCACACAATAAATTTTCCACAACTGAGTTTGATGACTGCAGAAGCCTTGGTAACACCCTCTCCTTGTAGCCAGATACCTCTGGAGAAGAAAGCCAAATTAAGGAGGACCCAAGTGCTTCATGGAGGAGTGCCTATGGTCCAAGGATGGGGATGAGTAGAGATGGACATCTATTTCTGCTATTTCATGAGGGCAGTGATAGTTGGTTTTCCCAGACACACCAGTGGGCAGGGTTCCAGAAGGGGACATGCTGATGCCTCAGGATCCTCATGGTGGGCATGATGGTGCCAGTAGACTTTCAGGGGCTTTCTGGCTGGGCAGCAGTCAAACAAGGGGAGATTAAGGGTCTATACTTTGGACTGAGACATGCTGAGCTAAGCCACAATTAAGCAACCATTTACTTTTGTGGCTTCAGCCCTAAGTGCCTAAATTGTCTGCTTATGAGATTCAGCTCATCATCCGAAGCCCCTGTGAGATGGGGAGGTAACACCTGAAACCCTCTGCAGTGCTCCTAAACCACACAGGCTGGATAAATAACCCTGCAGGAAAGCTCCATTTCAAAATATTTTGCAGTGAAAGTAAAATACTTCAGCATGAAAGTACAACATGTTCTTCGAAGTACATTCTTGTAAGTACATGTTGTTGTGATCTTTTTGTATCATTTTTCACATTGATTAAGAATGTATTTAAAAAAGAAAAAAAAAAATATCTGCAGAGTGGTTAGAAAAGCCCTTTCTGAGTTATGCCCTCCAGCTTCTCAGTCTGGGCTCCCTTGGTGGTTTCTAAGACCAGTATGAATTGTCTCATACTATCTAATGAAGCTTCAAAAAAACCACTTGAAAGAACTCAGAAACCATCATCATAAACTGACTAAGGGAGTATTTTAAGAACTCAACTCAAATATCTTTCGGAGACAGACATATCACTGAGCTACAAAGCTTTTTTATTCACAGGATAGGTAGTTTTATTCCCCCAAAAAATGGAATGCTAATGCTTTTGATCCCAGTTCTCCCTGGCAGTCTTTCAGTTTCCATCATTTGGCAACCTCACAAGGATTAAGAGACTTCCTGATGTCCTCCTCATCTCTGAAAAGGAACACATGGCTGACATACTTTTGCTTGTATGTGCTTGTAATATGTAATTTTGCTTGTATTCACTTGTAATATTTGGGTGGGCACACAATCAATGGGGATGTCTTACCTGCTTTTGATTTGGTGCTACTTCTCATACTTCACCTGATGCACTAATCTGATAAAATACAGTACCAGTGGAACAGATTTGGATCAGGGAGGACCTTAACCTGGCAGTTAGCATCTTCTCCCAGTATCAGTCCACAGCTTCTAAGCCCTTATAAGCCTGTGAAAACACAGCATGGAGGTCCTAATAAGGAGAACAAAACAAAGGCAAGAAAGCATACATGTACATGGTAACAGATTTATGATTGGTTAAAACATGGAGCAGATCCAGATTATTGTGAAGAGTTGATATCCCCTTAACAGTTCTGTTTCAGAAAGTGTCACTTACCCTCGGCATATTTGGGCAGTTTGCCACCAAAGAAGTGAATGGATATCCACTGTATAAAGAGTGGGCACTTGTAACACTAAAAGATACCAGCCAGCCATAAAACTGCTGTAAATCATCATTTGAGCAAAGACTCAAATGGGGTCTTCTTCCAAATGGGTGCCCTTACCTCTGCATCGTCACCTCCTGGTCACCCTTTGGGGCTGCTCTGTGGAGGTCTACCAAGTAATCCTGCACATGAGACGGCCTTCTCTTATGATCCTATTAACTAAGTTTAAAACTTCCAACTCCCCAACACTGCCATACTTTCAGCAATTTTAAGGTCCCAGGCACAAGTATTTACTGATGGAAAGTTAGACTTCTTTGGCAGCTGGGTTTTGAAGCTGTAAAGTTTAATTAAGCCACTTTAGGAGTAGTAAGATAGGACTAATTCTTCTGCCCCAGTTAAAAGTAACTTGGCAGACAGAAAAACAGGGAGCTTGGCGTATCTCTGAAGCTGAAGATTTTGGTGCAAGACAAACTCCCCTTTGACCTCGTTGAGTCTGTGTGCTCTCCACATCATGAACAAGAACATTAAAGTCTCTCAGAATGCTACAGACCTGTCTGCCCTTGAGGGGATGATTTTTCCTATTTAATTTGACTGCCCTAAAACTTGGGAGTATAACTGCAGCTTCAAACTGGTAATTACTTTGCAACTAAATAAACTACGGCATTGCTGGACCCTGAAAAGCTAGGCTACCGTGTAAGCTTTCATTGTATACTTTATTCATACTTTTTAGAGAAAGCCCTCAAATTTGAAATAAAACAGAAGGGAGAGTCAGCATGAGGAGAAAGTGCAAGCTAAGTGCACGCTATTTTTTACTTCTAGTTGCTGCATTATGGGCAAGAAGCCAAGAGCAAATTATTCAGTAAACATTAAGCAAGGTTATGCTTTTGGTGTCTCAGTGCAATGTTTTTCAGATGGATAGACATAAAATAATCCCACATCAAACTATAATCAAGACATGTGACATGCTGGTTTTAACCATTTATGACATGCCTGCCATCAGGTATGGTCCAAGAGAGGCAGATACAGAGGACGTGAGGGAAAGGATAAGTGATCTAGCCAATAACCACTCCCAGTTCATTCCGGCAAGCAGTGGAGATTGTTATCATCTGCACTTTGACACTCAATGATATTTTTCAGAATACTTTAAGCAACATCCCTGAAAGGTTGCTACTGACGAGAGGTTTCCTGTTGTAAAGGCTGTCATCAAACAGCTGTGAAACAAACGGTTTTCCGGCAAGATCAGAAGCTGGATTGGGCAAGAAGGTGCAGCGGATGCTGTGCTGAGGATAAGGCTGAATTGCAGGAAAATAAACTGCTCTTAGATGCAGCCAACAGAGATTTACACTGCCGTTGCTCCTCTAGTAGAAGGAACAGCAGATAAGGGTATTCCTGCAGGTCCCATCAGATCTTTGGCCAATCCAAAACTCAGGTTTTGACAGAGTGGCATCAGGAAGAGAACAACGCTGTTAATTGCAAGACCAAACCTCTATTCGTTTCACTATGAAAAAGCAACAGACATTCTAAGCTCTTAGAAGATCATGTCTAACACTTTGTGATGTTAAAAATCAGCCTTCATGCTCCCAGTTGCAAAGACACCTGTGGTCTTCTGTTTGTGCTAACTTTTACTGTAATTACATAAACAAGAAAGACTGGCTGGAAGTGCTGGGCTCCAGAACACTATGTTTAGAAACAACCAATAAAAAAAATATAATTACCCACCCAGAAAACACTGTGGAGTATCTTTTTTTCTTGTTGGATTTCCAAATGTATTGTGGACAATGAACATGGTAGATGGAATTGCTGCATCTACTTCTTGACCTGTTTTACTGAAAGGCTACTTTAAAAAAAATCTGAGTCTCTCTAACTCCACTCATTCTTTCCCAATATTAACAAAGACCTATAAATTACAAATGACCAATTTTCAGCTCAAGCACAGAATATGAAAAGAACATATTAATCCAACAGTATGTTGCAAGTCAGATCTTTAGGATAGGCTAAATGTCTCCAAGGTCCTCCACTTCCAAAGTCAGTTTTCTGCATTTGCAAAGGACTTTTATTCCTTTAGCCATGACCAGTAAAATGACCTGGACTTGGACCTGGACCTTCTGACCTGGAGGCACTGATTCAGAAGAGCGGTTGTGAATTCCAGCAAATTTCAATGGAAGAGCAAAATGCCTGTCCCTCCCAGCTACAGGAGGCAAAAGCCAAGCTCTGTCTCTTCCAGATCATCCGTTTCAACACTTCTAGGAAACAAGTAACCCATAAAGTAAGGTAGGACACTCAGACACTCACTTTCATCCTGAAAAACAAACAATAAGGAGAAGGAATTTCTTGCCTTGCCTTTCCTGAAATCTGAATCAACGTTTACAGGCCCTGTTGAACAACAAAACCAGGGTCACATCACACACAATATCTCTGGCTTCAGCTGAAGGAAGAAGGAAACCTGTGATTTCTGACTCCAGAGAGGTGCCCACTTCTGACATTCTCTTGCCAGCCACAGGATACACCATAATTCATGTTCGCTACCACAGTCCTTTTAGGAGCAAAGGAAGATGTTTCTCCGAGACTTCTGTCTTCCAGGAATGAAAACATGAGATCAGATTTATTTTTGAGTGTCTTTCAGGCATGGCAAAAAGAAGGAGAAGAATTGGAAAGCAGTGAGCATTCCCAGTAGGTGAGGTGCCCTCTGAAAGGTCCAGCATAGCACATGTCAGTATTACCCTAGTAGCATAGCTTGCCTTGAATATTTCCTTTTAGCAATGAAACTGAAGACTCAAATCTGAGCTCTTACATCCCTGCTAGCTGGAATGCCTCAGCTCTATACCTGCTCTTTATTTTTTCAGATAGGAATATGAAATACGAAAATTTGAAATTGTAACCAAAATGCAGACCTTGCTCTGTAGGTAGCCTTTCCTCTTTCAGGTGCAGAAAGAAAAAAGTCTCCCTGAAAAAACCTTCTGTAGTCCTAACTGTGCTTGAAGATTATTTAGCGGACCACCTCCCTTCCCTTAGTCTGATATTTTGTCCTATGCAGTTGTTAAGCATGTTATAGGACATGTCTCAGGGTTGTTCTGCTCCAGCTGACATGGAGGACAGTTGGAGCTGGTGTCATTGCAGTTTCATGCCTTGCACGCTGTGCAGGGGATGTACGCTACTTGGTTGGTTCATGTCCTTTGGCTGGTGGGTCTCCACCTTGTGACATAGGATGGAGTTACCACCGAGGGCATCTTCTAGCCTGAGTGTTTCTCCACCAGGAGTAACCACTTAGTAGAGGTGCTTCTTTGGGTTAAGGAGCTTCTTAGAGCACAGACTGCCTCTCCTTACTGTACCATGGATGAAATGAGTCCCAGGTCACAGCAATCTAGCCACTGCAGGCACGCAACACAGTACATCCTTCGTGTTATTTAACCTCCTCTGTGGGATGGCAGGAGACAGGACCAAGAGAACTACAGTGGGTGTACAGGAAGAGCAAAGTGACCTACAACTCTTCTAAGATGGGTGTTTATTACTTTCCCAATACAATAAAGCTGAGTTCAGTCCCTTTCATGCCAGCACTACTGAATTATTATTGTTTCCTGCATGTGGAGGTGGAAATGTCATACTTCAGCCCTGATTTGCTTTTTTCTTATTTTGTGGTTTCCATGTGCTAAAACCGACTAAGAGGGGTAATGTGTCCTCTGTAATGGTGAGAAGCAGCTGCTTTCATGTGATCTCACAGCCCATTAAGCAATGCCAGTCTTGAAGGTGTTATTGGAGGAAGCATTTTTATTGCCAGGATTTCTCGTGTCTCTGGGCTTAAGGCACCACAGCAGACTGTGACCACGGCTCAGAGCAACAGCAAAAACCTCCTCACAGCTATTTAGGCCAAAACTGGCAGAATTTCATGTTAAAATGGATTTGTGCACATTTATGATCTGCATGGGATTTTATCACAGCATGCGAGTCTTGGGTTTCTGCCTTGGTGCAGAGAATTCAAACCCAAACACACATCTCTTTCTGTCTACTTCATCTTTCTGGAGCCAACATTAGCACAAACAACTCTCTTCCAGTACTTTCCTTACCAGACCAGCAACTTATACCCTTTTTTTTTTGAAACCAACTGGCTTTGTTTTTCATTACAGTAAGGGCTGATTAACCTGGCACTCACTGCTCTTCCCTTCGTAAGGACGTGAGGCCAGCAAGGACCTACAGTAATAGCAAGGGTCACCAAAGAAGGCCCGTGCAGAAACCAGCTGCCCAAGATGAGATTTCAAACCTCAGTTATTCTCCTGTAACACATGGGAGTAGTTTAATGAATCTGATAAATATCGTGTAAGGGAGAGCTGGAATACAACAGTCCTGATTGAGGGAAAAACTTGAGCAAGTGTGGCATTATAATGACATTAGGAGTTATTATAGTTCATCAATAATTTTACTTAGCAAGATGATTTCTACTTCCTATCATGACAGATGCAAAAGATAGACTTCAATATATCTGCTTTCAGTTACGAACATCTCTAAAATGACAAGACCTTGATACAACAGATATCCTAATTACACATATAATTTGCCTAGAGAATGATCCACATCTGTACCCTTACACGAGCAATCACAGAGTATCTGGCCAGCCAAACACCAGCTCGCCTGTTACCAGCACACCTTTACTCTCGGTTAATCCCGCGTGAGCCTAAAGGTGCTATGGAAAGAATGAACCGGCCCAAATCTTTTCACTCTTCATCAACTGAGGCCTCAGATTTCCTGAAACTGAAACAACTCACTGAACTACTGGATTGATAAAAGATCAGATAAAGAAAAAGATGAGTCCGGCAGTATGATCTCTTTAAGATGCTGGTTAAACTTGAAGCGGGGACCAGCCTGCACAGCAACAACAGGAAAAAACCCAAGGGCTCCACAACACAGCCACTGTTGTCCTGATATAACGTGAAATCATCTGATGGAGTTGAGAAACTTCGGTGACGAAAGTCCTTTCATTCAAACGTACAGCCCAATTAGAGGAACTCCCAGGAGACCAGTGTCCCAGGTTTGGGCTGACAGCTCTTCTTGACAGAAACGTAGGAACTGGTAAACTCCAAGCAGAAATTACTAGACTTTCAAAGTCATATCATGCAATTAAAAATATCTGTTTGGATACTGAGTGGGGGAAAACCTTCCGTAAGAAATAGATCAGGAATTTCTTTTTATTCCCTGTTTTTTAGAACTCTCCAAGGAAGGGATTTTCCTATTATTCTTAATTTTAAAAAGAAGATATCCTCATCAAAAGCTAGAGTATTTGGAACTTATTTTTCTCCAAATAATTATTAAAAAAAATAAATGAAGAATTTTATATACATAATGTCTGGCTTCTTTAGTTCCTTTAGTCTTCCTGGGATGATATTGCAAGACAGGTTTACATATCTTTTAGCGTCTTCTAGAAATACAAGAAAAGAAATAAATAATGTCTCTCAGGGTGGGTTTTTTTTTTTTAAACGCACGCAGAAATAACTCCATTTTGCCCTCTACTTTTGCCAAAGTATTTCAGAAACATAAGGCTTCCTACAAACTGAGATGAGGTGCTAACAGCAGAAATAAATAGAAGTGTGTTTATTACATTGTAAACATAAATCAAATAGTGCCTCAGTGTTTGCCAAGGTGTCGTTAGCGATGGGCATGTCTCACGAGAGCAGCAGCAGCAATGGGCTGATGTATAGCGCTCGGCATGGCATACATGGCATAACGCAAGGGCCTGGAGTCGTGGCCAGCGCGGTATGGCACGGTGTACCCTTGAGCTGCGGCACGAGCATTTTGAAGGACACCCAGGCAGCCCTTCCAGCAGGCTCCAAAAGGTCTCAGTGCAAACGATGCATCCCCCATCACTTCTCAAACTGGGCCTTCTGCCATCACATAACTGAAGTCTACCCATTTAAACCACAAGGAATTTCTCTTGGTCCAGCCAGGAGAACTCAAATGTTCCTTTTTTAAAATTTTTTTTTGGTCTGGAATTTGTCAAGAAAAGCTTTGCAATGACAGAATGTCTATGGGAAAAAAAAAACCATGCCTATCCCTGCCAGGACTGAGGGAGACCTGAGCAGCCACCATGGTTGTGTCTTCTCTCTCTCCTATGTGTCCATACATCCCAGTTTTGGTCCCCTCCCATTGCAGGAGACACACATGTAACTCCTTTCCCCCTGGGCTGGAATTGCCTGCAGCAACTGGCTGTCACTTTCCAGAGCCAGCAGGTTTAGGGGTGTACAGGTGCCATTCTGTCAGGAACCAGCGATCAGGGATACAAAAATCTAAGATCACTTTTAATCAAAGGAGTTTTAAATGAAAGCCTCATTTCTGCAACTAGATAAATCAGAATTTCTTAGGGAATAGAAGAGGGCATCGCTATGGTCCCTTTTGGAAGCCAGGCTAGAGACACTACGGTTGTTTGCTGAGGCACAGCCTCCATCCTCTGCAGTTTCCCTGAAATAGCTCCTACCAAGCAGTAATTCATGGTTCTTGACTAAGCTATAGAAAATTTCATGGGAATATAGGAGATAAATGGCCTTTGGTTTTCCATAAATAGAAGCGATGGAAAGAGCGCGTTTATGTTGCCTTAGACACTGCTAGAAGGGTTTGCAGCTTCTTTGCAAATCTGTAGGATTATATTGCTCTGTGCCTAAAAACATATTTACACTGGGAACACCAGGCTGTGTGGAAATGGCATCTTTTTATACTGACAAACCACTGGAAAATTAACCCACAGTCTTTGATAGACTTTTGGACCACACTGGAAAACAGAATTTAGGAAAACATGAAGAAACTTGATATCAGTAATGGTGAAAACCTCTGGCTTTGTTAGCGAGTGTCTTTCAAAAGCAACTCCTAATCGTGCCCACCCTCCTGCGGCCCATCACTTACGTCTCCTCCCTTTGTCCCCTGTGAAAATCCGGTGCTGAAGGGAGAGATCTGACTCACCTTATCTCGGATAATTTTTATCTTTCTGGGTAATCCTCATTCTTCTAGCTGGGTAGGCTGTTGAAGCAAGGTTAGATCTATTAAATCCAACCTGTAGCTGATTACCTGATGACTTTGCTGTTGCAGGAGTGACACTTTGTCCTTGTTGCTACAACCTTACGCTACCTTCTGTATCCACTATTTGGATTACAGACATAAAGGGTGATTTTTCCTTGAATTTCAACATAATTTATGCATGTAGAGTAGATATTGGCCTGTGATTAGTACCAGATCTTGTAGACCATCTGAAGGTCAATGTGTACAACGCAATGAGTGAGTAGCAATACTCACTTTCGATGTGATGCTCGTGATGTTTCACAGACCACCCACACTGACTCCAGATGACACCTGCTATCTCTTCAGGTGGTGACGTGTAGAGGAGAAACCTATGTAAGCAGCAGAGGACCTTTGGTGCCATCTCTCCAGGTCCTTTCTCTGCAGTTGTAGTTATGCAAAGGACAAAAGAGGTAACAAATCAGGTCCTTCCAGTCCAGAAGCTAAAGTAGAGAGCTCTAGGAATAAAAAGTAAAGAGCTGCAGTTTGCTGATTCTCAGCACTGATTCATGCATGCAGCCTGGACGTACATCAAATCCTCCACTGAAAAAGCTGTATTAGTCATTGTTTCCAGAAAAATAGGTCTTGCAGCAGACACCACAATGTACTTCTTTCTTTCTGCAGTTACTCATGCAATCATTACTTACAGTCTTCATTGGTTGATTTGAAAAATTCAAACCCGAGGTTAATTATATCGGTCATTAATTACCCTGATCCTGGACAGAACTCCCATATACAAAGAAAATGCTACAGAACCTCGTCTGACATATCTGAGGGGTCCATTACTCCTTTATGTGGTTGCACAGTTCTCCCCAAGGAAAGGGGTCGATCATCCTCCAGCAGAGGGGAAAAAAAACTTGGCATGAGGGCAGGAAACACTCTGGGTTTTCTTTTTATGTCACATCCCTCTCTCTGAGAACATTTCCCCTCATCCAAGGGCAGGGCTGACAGTATTTTGCTTCCAGGTTTCAGCCCTAATCCCTCTTTGAACAAGCTGCCATTGCCCTTCACCAGGTTATTCTTCCTGACACTGGTAACATTTATTTGTCATGGCCGAGGAAAAGAAGTGAACTGAATCACACATATATCCATTTCTAAGAAAAGCTTTTAAAACTCTCCAAGATGCTTTCCTCTAAGTGTTCCTATGTATCATCTGAACAGCTGCCAGACCACCAGCCATGAGGCACTATCAAGTGTAACAACTCTTTGTTATTTTATATATTCCTCCAGTTGGAAATAATCAAATATTGCTCGTGTGCTGTGGAAAAGCAGTCTTGAAACATTAGTGACATTTTAAGAAAGAAATGGGACTCTCATCACATAATAATAGGCAAGATCATCTTTACATCCATCATTTCTGCCACTTTGCCTGGAACACCTCTGAAAGGAAGCAAATTCAAATTTATTTTAGCTGAACTAGATATCAACACCACCTTTGCTTCCATTACTGCTGGACTTGAGTAATGTTTTTTTTTCTGTGAGCATAGCTAACAGAAAAGATGAAAAATGTAAAGGTTTTCACGAATTCTAAATGTTTTGGATCACGTCAGCCCTTGGACCTTGATAGAGGTGCACACAGTTACTATTACCATGACAAAAGCATGGCCAAAACTCCATCTCTGCAGGGAGGTAGACACTGTAAAGAGCGTTGTTTTATAAATACCTGCCGATTTCCATAACTCTTGATTTGCTTCTACTTGCGTGCATTTTGCGTACATATTTTACTATTTCCTTTGCATACCTCAGAGGCTGCAGTCATAACAGCTCTCATTCTAGAGCCTCTGCTTTTGGATAACAGTTTGGAAAAGAGGGAAGTCTGTTATGGAGATCTCATCCTTGTCCAGTGCAGGATACTGCCAATTCAACACTGCATTTGCATTTTCAGCTCGCTCAGGTGCTCTGGAGAGACTTCTTGAATGAGAAGCAAACCACAGGAGTCTCAATACATTCAGGCTTTCAGTTGGTTCTAGCTGCTTGGGGAGATGACCATTACTTATTGCGAAGGAATAATGCCAAGAAAACATCTGATGGTGATGGGCAGCTGTGTTACAGAGAGCTGAAGAACACCAGATTCTTCTGTCCTTAAGCAATCCTCTACTTTAAAATGCAAAATATTCAAAGCCACAGTTCCTCCAAATGTGATCTTGCACTGAGCAGAAAGTATCGCCTGCTGCTTTCATTCTGGGTCATCTAACCCAGATTATGTCAATCATGTCAAAGAAAGGCTGCCAAAGTCTAGCCCTCTTCTTCACTTTGAAGAATTTACAACTTACGTTAGATTAGGCAAAAAAAAAAAAAACAAACCCAACAAAACAAAACAAAACAAAAACGAAGAAAATGAACAAGACAGATAAGATATGCAAGACTTCTTGGGAAAAACATGAGAAGATTTCTAGAGATGGTATTAAGAGAGGATCTGCAGGAAAGGAGAACATACAAGGTATTTCAGCTGTTAGGGAAATGAACTGAAAACATTTCTTCCAGCTGTGAAAAAGTTGGACCTTTGTTGAAAAACACAGAAATGAAAACAAAGACCCTTTTGTTTTCAAGCTGTGTCAAAAGCACTTTCACTGGTTTTGACGACCTTTTGAAGAAAAGGTTTTGACAAATCCTGCGCTCAGCCTAACGAAGAGGGATGAGAGAGCAAAGGGAGCAGAGGTGCTGGGGTACGACAAAGCCATTGATGGGAGGGCAACAGCGAGGAGCAGCAGAGAGACACCACCAGGAGGAGTTAGCAATGAGGTCAACGATACGTGTGAGCCAGTCTGCTTTTCCCAAAGATTTTTTTTTTTCCTTTGTAGTTTGGAAATAATCTTAAATCCTTTCTTTTTTTTTGCATCTTAATAAATGAGTGGCAGAAGGATCCCCACAACACCTCTTCCAGCCCCTCCAACAGCCTACACAGCAAATAACCCTTTGCTGCAACAGCCCGAACTCGCACACATGAAAATGCAACATGCCACGGGAAAAATGAGAAGCAGAAAGGGAACAGCTAAGTGCTTGGCTCCTAGCAACGTTGGATGTGAGGGTCTAAACCTCAGCTTTGGGGGTGTCTCTTTGCTGCTGACAGCCCTATCACCAAAGCAACATGAGGGTCGCAGGAGATGATAACTGGTCCTAATTGCAGTGAGTTTCATGGGTTTGATGCAAGGTAGTGATGGATGGGCAGGCAGTGTTTCGGCTGCTGTAAAGAGCGCTTTGGAAAGGCCAGTTTTAAAGAAATAAAAAGCAGAAGATAGACTGTTTCTGGGAGCGGAGGGTAGATGCGAGATAAATCAGTGCTGCCTAAAGAAAATCCTTAAGCCGCTCGGTGTGCTGCTCTTCAGGTCATGAAAAGAAATGTGCTGCACGTGAGGAATTTGTTCTTAGCTCTACTTCATGAACGGGCAGGCAACAGCCTTAAAGAAGTCACTGTCATCTTTACAGAAAGAAAATAGTTTAACAAGATGTTCTGTCCTTGGACAGGGGCTATTCCCTGCATCCCTGGGCACCTGATCTCCAGAGCCAAACCGAAGCGTGTGGGACTGGAAAACAGGCAGAAGAACAGCCACCGCCTCCCCACAGCACTTCAGCTGCGAACAGAAGCTGCTGAAACAGACTTTGTTCTTGTCAAACACGGCATAAATCTCTGCGCCTGAAACAGCTCCCTGAAAACCGGCTGTTCCTACCTCCACCCGCCGGGCTCTGCAGCGAGGTGGGCTGGTGAGTAGCTCCATGGGAGCAGGGAGCATCACCGCCACGGACCAGGGCTGCTGACTTCAGGTGCATTGGGGATTTGATGCGTCTGCCAACCTATTTACTGTGTCCCTTCACTGCTGCTACCTCCAAGCACGCTCTCAGCTTGGAAAACAGGAACAGCCTGCAGGATAAACTAGGTGCTTTTCCATGCTGGGAACAGTTTCTGCCTCACTGGACACATGAGGTAAAATTTTGCTGGAGCCTAGGCAGTTACCGTCCAGCCACCATCTTCTGAAGGGTTGATGGAGGGGGTTAATTATCCCAGCAGGTCTCAGCAATATGCCTGACTCTCCCCTTGCGTGAAGGACGGGAGATGAATTATTCTGTTTTCAGGCAGGATGGCCTGCCCAGATGATCAAGGCATCATCCCATCCTCCCTCTGGTTCACCCTCTCATTTCCTTACGATGTTGGTACAGCCACCTTCCTTGCAACACCCCACGGAGATGCTTATTCCCCTTGAGGGATTAATAGCCTAAATTTCCACACTCCGGGGAAAGCTGGCAAAAAACCCCAACCCAACACATCCTGTATGAGTCAGGTGCAGCAGTGCATGTAAAATGTACACTGGCCTTGTGGTTACATCAAGCTGTGATGAGATATCCTGGGCAGATTCCCCCTGCTTCTGCATATCCCATGTTTATGAATATGCCAAAACATAACCCTGTCCTAGCAGCCTCAGTCAGATCTTGTAAGCTCTTGAGGGTTTTGGAAATGAATATAAATACACTTGTGTTTATTCAGAAATAAATATAAATAAACATGGTGTTTTGCTTACTGTTTGTGGCTTTGACATGTGTAAGACTTTTGGGTGGTACAGCATGATGCAAGGATGGTGATGGGACCATCCTGTGGGACTCATCAAAGGCAAAGCATCAGCCAGAACATTTGGGCAAAATCTGTACTTGTCTCCAAGCCACAGCATTTATTGAAAGCACAGTGTAAAGGTATTTTTATTTCCAACAGCTCATGATTTGTGCTAGGTTATTGTTGGCTACTCTGTATTTGTAGATATTTTCACATCTGTTAGCCTGTGAAGAGCAACATTGTTCTCTCCTCTTTCCGTAGGTGAGATGATTGTTTTGGAAAGGACACCCTGTAGGTTAGATAGGCTTCACCTTGACCTTTAATCCTTTCAAAATTCAAGTGGTCAACACAACATATGTGTGTGTGTATATATATATATATATAAATATATAAGAGAAAGACTCAGATTCAGTTCAGGTTTGGAATTTCTAGTGGTACCAGCCCTTGTTTATTGCCATCCATCTGTAGAGGGTTTTAACCCTCGTGGCCATTTTCATCAAATTCTCTGGGATGACCAAGAGCAGCTAAAAAATGGCAAGAGCAAATGCACTGTGACTGCAATAGGGCTTCATTTCAACAAGCAGAAGTTTCGGGGGGAGGAAAAAAAAAAGAGAAAAAGAACTTGTTGACATGAAGCATGTGGAGTCACTCATCTAGCATTGTGTAAGGGCTATAAATCTGTCTGGAAATGAGGCATGAAATGCATCATAAAAAGTATATAATCAAAACTATAACATCAGTTTAAAATTTATGGTACGTAACTTGTGGAGATCATTACATGTCTGAACTTTAAATCAAATGCCCTGTATATTTCTGCAAGCTTTTGTATAAAACTACTTTCCCTTATTTCCCATTACTTGAAACAAGTCTAAGCATTAAAAGAACCGTCCTATTTTCTATAAATTCAACAGTGAAATCTAGGTACTCTGAAAGGCAATACAAACCTGGCACAGAAAGTGAGTTGCAGTAGAAAACGTTACTGGCTGAAACTTTGGTGAAAAACGTCATTTAGTAACACAAAAGAGAATTCATCTTCTCCTGCAAAGATTTCACTGACCCAACTAATGCATCTCTCCATTTTACTTATTACTTTAAGATGTTCTTCTGACCTCCGTACCCCCACTATGACTATCTTGTTGGTGTTAGTTTCTCTCTCCTCCTCTCCCAAAAGACTATTATTGCCTCTTTATGAACAGATGAAAACCAGATGGGGAGGACAGAGGAGGGATATTGTGATTTGGCCTATCTACCTGTATTTTGCTGTGCCTGG
Organism: Psophia crepitans; assembly: GCA_013399095.1. NCBI lineage: Eukaryota > Metazoa > Chordata > Aves > Gruiformes > Psophiidae > Psophia > Psophia crepitans. The sequence continues at coordinate 787,967 of VWZZ01000600.1, forward strand.
TGAGTATGGGTAAGCATAATGAAAATTAAATCGTTAAATTACTCTCTAAAACCTAACAGAAATCTTTCTTTTGGTTTTAATATCATGTCCAGGGAGCAGTAGTCTTGATCCTTCCAAATTACACGGGGCCAGAGCTTTCACTCATCTAAATTTCTCTGCACCACACCACCAGCCAACAGATTCCCCAGGACAGATAGATATACAGGAGCTCTATTAGTCTGCACTGATTCATCCTGAAAAGGCTACAGCAAGCAGTGCAGGAAAGATTCTCCTACCCATAGAAAAAACACAACATAAAAACAATTTCTAAAACAAACCAAAGGCTCATTTTCTTCTGCCAATATCTATTGTAGCTGGAGTTGTTCATATTTGTCTGGTAATTCTTGAAAGATTAGGAACTGAACCATAGTCCTTGCACCCAATACATGGAGAGGTTCATGGCAGGTATGTAGATAGATAGATAGATAGATAGATAGATAGATAGATAGATAGATGATAGATAGATAGATGATAGATAGATAGATTAGATAGATAGATAGATAGATAGATAGATAGATAGATAGATAGATAGATATGCACACACACACACACAAAGTTATGAAACTGTTTCATCTAAATGCTAGTTGTAATAAATCTGAGATGCTCTTTGCCTTTTCCCTGTTGTTTGGCTCACTGGGAGACAGCGTTGTGCAATCTTTCATGCGCAGTTACATTTCTGCCAGTTATAGTGGAAAAGTTTTAGCAAGAAAAAGTTTCTTGACTAGATACCAAACACACTCTTAAAAATTAATTTTAGGGTTTTGCTAAGGCTCAGCATTCACTGCTGGAAAGAGCTGATGTGCCCTAGATTTTAGTGACCAAAAGCAGACTGCTGACACCTTCCTTCATCCATCCATCCTGGAAGTGTCTCACCATGTGATTCTTTGCAGGGGTTGCTCTCTGTTTGCCCCTGTTCCCCAGAAGACTACAAGTGAAGTCTGGTTTTGGTTGAGTGTGAGTATTTCCTCACATTGACAGCCAATTCGTAGCTTGCAGCCTGATGTAATCCTAGCAATGAGTCCCATTACCATCATATGGTAGTATCTTCCAAGCAAACAGAAACCCTTTCTGTCCTCTAATCATCATGCCAAAGTGAGGTTTGCAAGCCAAAGAGCAATACAGAAGCCTCCACCAGACAGCATAAAAACTTTATGAGGAAGCTAAATTCTGTGGCTGAAAAAAAATACCCATGTTTGAGTTAGACAACCCAAAAGGTAACGCTAAAGCCTGATCTGTTGTGAACATGTGACATATTAAATAAATTCTGCGGAGCAGCTCCAGAATAAACCGGCCAGTACTGCCACTGGGCAGTCCAGATGACTGTTAGGATTAATGAATGAGACAATAAGTAGAGCAGAAATTTGGAGTTTATAGATGAGTAGTAAGTCCTTCGCAACCCCTGAGGATGCAGGCAGCATGTAGTTGTGGGGGCTCAGGAGCTGTGTGTCCCCAGGACCCACAGGCTGGTGCCAAAGGTCTCTCCCGGACAAGGGGAAGAAGACCAGATGCTACCTTCACCCTTTGCTCAGTTATACCTCTCAGTCTGGATACACAGGCAAAGACTTCCCAGCCTGCATCCACCTCCAGCTACACACGGGAGAAACCAAAGTAGTTTCCTAGTGACTCTTCTTCCGACGGTATGGAAAAAACCTGGGCAGAGGAGAAGGAAACTCCCCGTGGTCCCTTGCTTGGTACAAAAGTTTACCCTCAGCCAGATCCTAGAAAGAAGCTGGCCTGATCAGCTAGGGTGATAGCACATTTTGCTCTCCCTTGCAAGGCCCAGGAAATACCAGAATAAAATGAGGGTGAAACAAGAGGGAAGAAAAGCACAGGAGGACAGACAGAAGGCAGGTTCAGAGGGGAAAAACCCCAGCCACCAACTAGCCAAGTATCTGGTCTATATATCTTCTTTCACAGACTTGCTACATTATCCCCTGCTATCTGCGTGTCACACCCTGTCACTCTCCTCAGATTTACAGGATGGATTTTCTCCCCCTTGGTGACACAGTGTTTTAGCACTTGGGCCAGCAAGGCCCAACAAATACTGATCTCTCTGGAGTGACTCCTGATTCCAGCACACAATGTCCCGCTCTGCAGTCCAAGCCTCCGGCTGCCTCTCCTGCTCCACTTTATCACTGAAGTCTTGGCTGCATCTTCTGTTGGGCTTTTTTGTTTGGGTTTTTTTTCTTTTTTTCTTTTCCTGTTTGTACTTTTGCCTATTTCTTCTTTTTTTTTTTTTTCACCAAGCTGTCTTCTAGAAAACCGTTGAAATGAGTAACTGCTCTGCCGCAGCGTCAGCTGGAATTGCGTTGAACATGTAGCTGAGATTTATACGAGCTGAACGCTCAGACAGTTGTTCGGGACGGAAACTATTAACTGTAAGAGTCTGACAGTTGATTTTAAGCAAACCTCTCTATCTAACCTACTTATACCAACCTTCTCACTGCAGTACCTTTTCGTGTAAACCTTACCGACACAGTCAGCCACCGATGCAGCACTAGGAGCTAGAACAGGGACTTCAGGCTTGAGCCTTTTTTTTTTGCAAAGGGTCTTCCTTGGCTTTCAAAGGAAAGCAGGAAGAAGAGCAGCTAATAGTTCCTCAAGGAGAAGGCACTGTCCAGTAAGAATATAAAAAATATTAGATTTTAACAATGCATTACTTTCAGATCATTCTCTTGGGGAGGGCTGTTGTTCTCATTACCCTTACAGGTGGAAACAGCAGGCTCAGAAAATTCATAGTGCAAGGAGGAATAATGACTTCAGCTCTCTTCTCTCAAAACAGCATTGTAAAGCCAGGCTACATTTTTCCTCCTTCCTTCTCAACCCAAAGCGCCCAAGGTCACTTCGGCAAGCCTGAGTCAGACCGGATAGGAGGACATTTGCAGGGAAACAGCGCTGCACCGATCACAGAGGAGAAAAGTTTAAGTAAACAGAAGTTATTTCTTTGCTGTGACGTGGCTATGGAGAGGGAACGATCAGGGTCACAACAGGGTGTCCCAAGGACCAGGATGCAGGTGTCACGGCATGCTGCAGGGCACCAGGAGCGGGAGGCAGCCCGGTTTCGGGTGAGGGACGCCTCGGGGGAGCTCGCTGCGGGGCTGTGAAGGAAAGCCTCGTGTTTGTGATTCCCTTTGCATGAAATAAAAGACATCAAGTCTGACACTGGCCCAAGCTTGGTTCTTTGCCTGTGGAAAACATAACAGTATGCAATATTCCTCATGCCAGTGGATAGCCCAATAAGTAATTTAATTACTGTTTATGGTAACTGAATCGCCTTAGAGAATTCAATAGCATATTTTTAGGTTCTTAGCTCAGTCAATACATTCCTCCTTCTCCATATCCTGGGTAGGATGCTGCATTCAGGGACGTGCTGGTTCAGAGGCACTTAAAAAAATTACGTCTAAGGGTAGTCATGGCACACTTGCCCAATCCCAAGCAAATCCTACCCAAGATTCTCCCAAACTATTTTGGAAGAGCCGATGGGACCAGAAATACCTTGCAACTCCAAGGTTTTTCGACGAGCCCACAAAAAGCAACCACAACGTTGTAACAACCAGTTGAAGATCAGTAGAAAAATGATTTTAGAAGGATCGCGGAAAGCATGACAGCTTTACAAAACTGAGGCAATTATGGGCAGCTCTGGTGGGGTTGGTGAAAAGGAGGTGTGAGGCAGGACTACAAGCGCTGTCTTACCGCAACCGACTGTCAAAGCCTACACAGACAAGCCCATGACTGACAGGTTGGTGACTGACAGGCAGCGAACAGAGGACTCGGCATTAACCACCCCTCTTTTCCTACCACTCATCCTTTTGACTGGACTCACCCTTTCTGGATTTAATATTTTAAATTACCCCTCATTTTAATCAATAAGTGCCAGCTACAGCGCAAACTGTCCACCTGTTCTCCTCAAACTACAGTGAAAGGCCATTAATAAACAACATACAGGACACAAGTAAGTTTTCCAGCAATGAAACGAAAGCCTAGGAAATACCTTGATAACGTTGTCCCAGGGAACGCTGACTTTCATTTCTGTTCATTTCTGTAACATCTGGTATGTGTTGCTGGGGAACGATGCTCCGCTCAGCCTTGGACTCCTTCCACCCTGCAGATTCAGTAACAGAGTTAAGACACCTGTACCTAAAAGCAGCCATCCAAGTCTGATCGGATATGCTGCCTGGGAGATATTACTCTTTTCAGACAAGAGGTAACTATTAGGCCCTGGCTATACTGGAAAGACAGCGATGTATTTCTTGCAAGGACTGGGATATTCATTTCTGGCACAATTCAGAGTCAGGACATTTTTGCACTCCTAAAATTCCCCCACCCTGAGTTTACGGTTGGTGGTATTAATCTTTATTCCCCCACCAAAAAACACAAACTCAACTTCTGTTGCCTTGCCAGTATCGTCTGGCTGTCCGGCCCCAACCCGGAGTTACAATGGTGAAGGAATGTGCTGCAATGCCGCGTCTTGCCAAGCCTGAGGTAGGATTATTCTGGCCTCTCCAAGCCTTTAAAACCGGCCATACTTTGCTACCTACCCTGCTCCCCCGATGAGTGCATCTCTGCAGCAGGCAGGAGGCCACAAGCCCCCTCAGATGTGTTGCCAGGAAGGGGATGTATGCTGCGCCTCAGCTGTTGAGGCGACAGCACTGATCTCCAGAGAAGGCAGGATGGCACTGATGGGCCAGCCTGTGCATTGGCACAGCCGAAACTATCTGCATATTTTTGCAGTTGTCATTCTGGGAGTCACCCCGGGCTGTCTGCTCACCATAGCCCCGACGGTGGCTGTTGCTGTGATGTAAAGGCTAAAGAAGAGACACGGCTCAGGGCACGGAGTATCTGCGATGGAGAAGTTTCAGGTGCAGTCCCAGGCAGGTGGGATCATGAGCTCATACTGCCAAGGCGGGGTATTTTATTGATGTAATATTATCACAGCATAAATAATGGTGCAAATAGAAAACAGCTTCATACGCAACCGTCAAAAGCGACACTCTAAATCTGTCTGTCTCCAAATAAAACCTCTCAAGGCCATTGCTGAGACACGCACTCTCCACCGCAGCCTTTGTCTAATGAGCAAGGGGAAAGACTCATATAATTGCCGCTGATCCCAAGCTCGCAAAGTGTGTCTTTCCAGTCCGGGGGCTGGACCACCCAGACCACGTGGCAGAAATCATCTCAGGTAGATCTGAACGCCTACAGGCGCTGAGCAAACAGCTTTGCAGGAGCCGAGCACAGCAGACAGAGCTATTTATCACAGGCAGGGGCCAGCAACAAAAGAAGCGACCTGTAAAACCAAATACTGCTGTGGCTCTGACTGCAAGAGCGCAGGATGTTCCTGTTCCAGGATCCGACACAATGGCTGTGTCTAGCCGGACATGCCTTTAAGTGATTGAACTCAAGCTCTGTCTGGGCAAGGTGTCAAACTCCACAAATCTCTATCCAAGCCTCACACCTGATGGCACTTTGAGCCAGTCCAGACGATAATCTGGAGCTTACGTTCCACTCCTTCAACCCCCTCCATCCCCACCGCCAGCCGCCAGCCAGCCTGCCTTCATTCAGAGGGAGCAGGGGAGATCAAACGCAAGCGGAGCATTTCAGAAAACGAAGAAGCCCTGCGAAAAATCAGGCTTCTGGCATCAGTGCGGATCTTAGGCTGAGGAGGTGTGGAACCATGCGGCCAGCAAGCACCCCCAAGCACCGACTGCAAGAAACACAGCATCACGGAGCAATGTGGGTTCAAAGGGGCCCCTGGTAGGACCAAGTCCCTGCTGGAAACAGGGCTAACTTCTGAATTGTACCAGGTTGCTCATGGCCTTGTCCAGCCAAGCTCTGAAAATCTCCAAAACCAGGGATTTCACAGCCTCCCTAAGACTTTGTTCCAGCATTTGAGCACACTTTTTGAGTGGTCACCTCTCATTGCTGACTTTCATATGGATACAGCACCATCAGTTCCTGCTGATTCTCTTCCCCACTAGACGTTGCATTACAAAGAAGCACCAGAACTGGCCGCTATTCCTACGGGGCCGGAATTAACTAAAACGTGAAGTGAAGATGGATTTAAAGTATTCAGCAGTCAAGACTATTTTACTTTTGTCGTGGTGACTTTTTTGAGGTTCCTTCTCCAACATTACTGATGCGTCAGGATTGCTGTCATCTTCACAGTAATGCATGAAGTCTGCAGATCAGCTGGACTGTCGCTGCGTTTGACACGGACACAGGGCTTCAAGACGAAAGGAGGAAAACGCAATTTCCCTGTTGGTCCGTTCACCTCAGATATAAAGGAAAAACTGAAGTCCTGATTCAGAAAAAAAAAAAAAGTAAATAAAATCAGCACCTAAGCAAAGGTTGCTCCTGAGCAACCTGCTCTTGAGCTTGCTTTGAGCAGAGATTCCCTTCAACCTCAAATATTCTCCGTGTTTTTAGTGGAACTTAAAATAATTTTTCATGCTGTTTTGAATATAACTGTATTTAACGTTGCATTTACACACATTCCTGAAATACAGCATTAGTGGAACAGTTTTTTGATAAAGCTATGGACTAAACCCGAGACATTTTTGACAATCAGATTTTATGCAGCTCCAAGCCTGGCACGGAAATTTAGTTGCTTTAGCATTTTTCTGCACGAGCTCCCCACCTCCTACATTCACCAGTCTCCTGTACGGATTTCACGGGAGAAATGATGATTTACGTTCTCTGAGGCGCTGACTCCACTTTGTTGTGCCCATACTTGTGCTGTCTACCTATCAAAGCCACGCACTTTCTTTTCTGGATTTATTGCACTGAGTTCTGAAACCACGTAACTCCTCCGGATTCTTTCTAAAGCATTCAGACAGACGACATTCACTGGGAAAACAAAAAAGCCAAATAAAAGGAAAAAACCCCCCTCACTGAGGAAGAATAGCCTGTAATCTTACATATGTGGCTTCCAATTTTTGGCAATAGCAAGCACAACATTTGCATATGCTAATATGCATCATTTTGATAGTAATTACACTGCCTGAGGCGCACTTTGGATGAGCCATCCTTGGTGTCCTGACACAGTGAGGTTTCAGAAGAAAACATTGCCTGCTGCATCCTCAGCAAAAGGCGGTCCTCAAAACGTATAAAGTGTTAAGTCTAGATGTTAAGTGCTGGGAAGGGATGGAGGGTGAGGGAAGGGTAAGATGAACATGGATGTGGATATGGATTAAAAAAGGGTGAGAGGACTGGAGAGGAGGAAGCTGAGGGATGTGGGCATAAATGCAGACACTGCACAGGCAGTGTTACTGCACCCAGGGACATCAGCTGCCCCATCTTCTGCTCCAAATGTCTCGTTGGTCCCACTTTTAAGTAAACTGCAGACAGAAAATGCAAACGTTTCCAAAATACAAATCCTTCTGCAGCTCAGCTCATGCTAGAGAATGATTTGTTTAGGGAAAAGATGAGAAGGAGATGACTCGCAACCTGAAGGTCTTCTCAGTCTTCTGAAAACTGTTAGAAGGACCACGAGGAAACAGCCTGTCCCTGAAGATAATGAAGTTCTATAACTATGACAAAAAACTGGGAATAACGCTGGCAACAGATCAGACAGTCTCTTCCTGAGGACAAAAGCCAGAACACAATGATTTATGGCGAGAGGAGGAGGGATTTTTTATTTTTTTCCTTTTTTCAACCAAGCCAGTCTGAATCATTGTAGAGGCAAGAACTCAAAAACAAAGACCAGAGCCCGTGTCCTTTTCTCAGTTTAACTGCAGTCACTTTAACAGGATTTTGTTTGAACAAGGATGCCCAATGTTATGTCTACTCAGAAAAGAAGAAAATGTTTTTATTTCAGTTTGGTCAATCCCAGTGAGCTAGCCCAGGTTAAAATAGAGGTGAAACAACTACAAGAACATAAGAACATATGGACTTATCCAGATCAAAGATCTTTATATGCTCAGGGAGGAACGTATAAGCATGGGAAGCAGTGACTAATTCCCATACTATATTCATCCCTTAGAAACCCACAGCTTCAGAAATGTTTGAAGTCAGATGTCCCAGCCAACGGACACGTTTAAGAGTCTCTCATGGGCCTGTGCTTCATATGACAGCTCAGCCTGCACAATATCCCACAGACACGAACTCCTCAGTTGGGTAATGGATGGTGGGACAAAATACTGCTTCTCAGTTGATTTAAACCGTCTGTGTGGGCACCCCAGCTTCTTCAGTTATGAGTAACAGCCAAGAGGTGACTTGGGGTTTAGGTTGGGGTTGAATACAAATTGCTGAACTGAGTGAGAGCCTATGCTATTTTTCCTTCTTTTTTATCCTTATTCTCATCAGCATTCATTAATAGGAATTGGTTAACTGGCATTAAAAACATATTTTTCTGGTTTTGTATGTGTATAAACATACCTTACGTTAAAACAGAATCAGGACGTAGATATGAATCAAGCCAAAAAGCATGCACACTCTAGGCTTAAGGAAAACCCATGCTCGAGTCTAAAGTTTGTGCTTGAAACCAAGAAAAAAAGTATTTCAGATCAGTGAGAACAGTTTATTAGCCTACGGAATTTTAGTCTACCTGGTTTTTATTTTAGCTGAGCCTACCTGATTGGAGCAAGGATGAATGACTAATGGTTTTTTTCTAGGGCTCCAATCCAGGTAGCATACATCCTTCATTTTTCTTTCTTTTTTTTTTCTTTTTTTTTTTAATATTTTTTTGGCAAATTATTTTCTCCTCTGGCTTCTTACACCATATTACGTATAGGAAGGCTAAGGACATGCCTAGCTACACAAAGAGGTCACCATCCAGGTTACAGATTGGGAAATAGCACAGTTTGTCAACAGTTGGCCCTAACAAACTTTTGAATATAAATACAGATGGTTTTATTTAAAAGAGAAAAAGTCCAAAATCTACTAAAGGTTGAACCTTGTTTTCTTTCCAATCTCATTTTTTCCCCTGAATGTTTGGTACATTGTGTTCCATTGTTATCAAGTTTAATCACATTTCTATACTAAAATGCAGTTTGGAAATGGAAATAGAAATTGAGAGTCCTTTGGTTTTGTGGTTTATTCAAGAAATTCCTAGCCCAAATTGAGCAGAATTCATATATGACAAGTATTCCTGGAAGTTTATTCCCACGTTAGGAAGGAATACAACCTCAATTTAAGCAGAATAAAGATGATAGCTCATCTAATTGCTGTATCTGCGGACCAGACAATTAATCCCCTTCACTCAGAGTTTGCCCTATAAAATGATCAACCAACACCTTCACACTGCTGAACTGCTGTGTCTGAACCGCTCTTTGCTGTGAGCTCTGATCCGGCATTAAGTTGCACGATACCTCGATGGCAGTTCACATTTCAGCAGTTTTTGCTCAGGTAGAGAGCAAAAAATCTAAAATACAAAAGGAAACCTTTACAGTCCATCTCTGCCACATATCTCTCTGCATCAAAGTTCATAGGCTGACAGTGGGGTCCTGAATTACCGAAGAAAATTGCACAATAAATTTTGCATACCAGGAACAAACTCGCCATCAAATGCCTATAATTCGAGCCACCATAAATCACGCTGATAACCTAACATATGGCTTTCAGTAAACTGTATGATCCAGCACTTGAGCTTCAAGAAATCAGTTTAATGTATATCTCAGGCCTGACACTTTCAGTGACCTTTGGATTCTACTGCTTTAAAAATACCCTATCATGCAAACTTCATGCCCCAAGGCTAACAACACAATAAACCCACATCTTGTCATTGCTTCCTGTTTTGCTGAAGCTTTTCGTCTCTCTCTCCCCTAGCAAAAGCAAAGGGATTCATTCGCTATGTGAAGCACAGAGTAGATGAATTCCCTGTGCTGAATAAAGTAAAAACAGTGCTATTGCTTGAAAAAGAGACATGGAGAAGTATAGAATCAACACTGCAAAGAAGAAGTCTGGGTTCAGAACCACTGTTTTTGTCAAGCGTGGTGAAACATTATGGCATTCCTTATCTCAGAGCTAGATAATGTTTATAGTAGGACACCAGCGAGCGCGGAGCAGAAACAAAGTTTTGGAGATTTATTTCTCTGGGAATCTTACTGCGACTCTGCGTGACATTTGGCTAAGCTAACTCGGGTAAATACGGTGGAGACAAAACCCCTTTAACATGAATGTGAAACTAATTAAAACATCCTGCTCAATTTTGTCAGTTCAGAGTCAGGTCTTTGGGGTAGACCCATGAATCTGTTCTAGGCAGTATTTGTGCTCAGGACTTCGATAAAGAAGCAAAGAGTGAACTTGCAAAGGCTGAGGTTGTATCACAGTAGGAAAGTTTGCAAGAGATTCACCAGCCAAGATTAAATTCCAAATATGCTTGGAAAACTGGCAAAATGGGCCACAATGGAGATGATCAAATTCCACAAAGACAAGAGCTAAGGATTGTACTTAGAAAGGAGAAACCAGTTCTGAATGGGGAACTGGTGGCAGGGGCCATACTTGGGTGTGAAGAACCCAGGAACAAGATGGAGCCGCAGACTGAGAGAGTCAGTGGGACTCAAGTTTCTTGAGATAAAGCCAACCATGAGCGCTCCAGGGTTACTCCATCCTGCTCAGTGCTGCTGGCTCTCAAACTCAACCATCACCTTCGTTTGGGAAGGAGAAAGGTGATGAGAATAAACTTGAAAGAAGACAGAAAAGAGCAACTGGGGAAAAAAAAAAGACTTTGGAAAACACAGTGTATGAACAAGAATTCAGTTTGTCTAAACCAGAAGAGCAGCAACAGGAGATGGGAAATGTGTGGTCACAGCTAAGCACATAAAGATCATTATCAAGAAAACGGCAGCTAGCAGCTCTGTGATACCTGCCCCTTGGGACCAGTAGCTGAAGCAGCAATGAGTTATACATTTGCTGTCATCAGCAAGCAAGGCTGGATTGTGTGCAGAGCACGAAGTCCAAAAGCATCAAGCAGCGTGAGCGATATTTCACGGTCAGGTTTTGATTCTCCTTAGTATTTTGAGACATTCATCTTCAAGAAAATTAAAAGAAAAGTAGAGCAGAAGGGGGAGGAGACAGCACTTGTTACCCTGCAACTGGGAGTTGGAATGGTAAAAGCAAAAACGTGCATTTGTGTTTCCTGCTAATGCACAAAGAAGCTTCAGGGTTTGTGATTGAGCTGTGATTGTGCCATCCAGCCTGGAAAGGGTTACTTTTATTTTTTTTGAAGTGTACGGAGCTTGCAGCCACATTTGCTGCAACAAATGCAAAAAAAAAGACAACGTGACAGCCTTGCAGTACACAGTGGGAAGAGTTTGAGTAGCAATGCTGGGTGGAAGAGCCAAGTCACTGTCCCAGCCAACAGTGGACACCTCCTTTTCCATCACGCAAAGCCCTGCAGCATGTCCTGCTAACGCACTTGAGGAGCACAGTGACGTTAGGGTGACATCTGCACCCTTGCTATGTATCACTGAGGCAAGAGCTGAAACTCCCCTGAAGTCCCACTAGTGACCTCAACAGCCTCCAAAGCTTCCTTTGCACAAGGTGCATCTCACCCAAAAATGCTGATTTTGTCCCTTGCTCTGCCTGTGCTTTGCAGAAACAAAATTCTCGCGCCACCTGCGCTCCTGCAGCGCCGGGCAAACCTCAGGGGACATACCGAGCTCCCAGCGAAGGAAGAGCTCAGCTTTCCTAAATAGGATGCGAATAACCAAGGTTTGACTGTATGATCGCGTCGGGCACCGTTTCCTGAAGCAACCTATCCTCTCATCCAGGTGGGAGGTGCTGTAAAAGCTGACACGGGTTGCTGCTAGTAAATTCTACTGGAGATTTAGGAGATTGTAGAAAATATTCCTGAAGTTTTCATCTCCATGTGCAGCTGCAGCACGGAAGGCAAACAGGATGTCGGTTGCACTGATAAAGGAATGTAATATAATTGAAAAGATTTGGCTATTATTGTATGAGGAAATGATAAGATATTGTGCAGAGTACAGTTTGGTCAAGAAATGATATGGGAAATAAATTATATCAGGTCTCCAGGCTTAATACAGGAGAAACATTCAGGACAATGGGCTTATTCTCATTTCTAACAGCCTCTGGTGTGCAGACCAGCTACAACATTCAAGAGAATGATGTTTTGTGTCCGTTTGCTTTATCCAGCTGCCAATTGTGAAAAAAAAAAAACCACTTTTAAGCAAACTCTCAAAAACTTTCCTGTCCTCTGTCAGCACGGCTCTGCAGCCACACACCCAGCCTCACCAGCGCTGCCAGAGTCGGCTCCGGTGTCCAGCGCTGCAAAGCACCTCTGCTGTGAGAAGGCTTCAATGCAGTGCCACCACAAATAGTCTCAAGGACTACCTCAAAAAATAAATAAAAGGAAGAAGCTGCCTCTTAGCCCAAGGTAATGCTTAAGGTCACCTCTGGTGACGTGACCTCAGACAACTCTGGTTTCCATTTGCAGATGTCATGCAAGGGACTCTACTCCAAAAATCTCTGACGCAGCAAACCATTGCCAGTTTGGGCTTCGCCCTGAGCTACGTTTCACGCTTTGCCACATATAACCCAAATATTTTGCAAATATTACTTCAGCAACTCACCAATGAAAGAGAGAAAAAGAACAAAGCAAAACTGTTACCAAATCGAGCAAATGATGTAATGTTGATTAATGAAAGAGATGACTACTGCACCATTGGCCGTCTATGAGGTCAAAACCAGAATGTGTCTGTTGATACACCTTCAAAAATAGATGTAGCAGAAAGAACAGATGTACTCACATTCATGAAAATACAGCTTTGGACAGATGTTGCTTTGCTGGGTCAGCCACCCAGGATGATTCGTCAACCACGGCTCTGAAAAATTTTCATAAAGACACATACTTAATCCCATACATCTATAATAAAGGCAGGACAGCTATTGGATTTGGTTACTGAGAGACAGCAGCAGTGATGACGCCTGGAGGTACCAAATCCCACTTTTCAAATGGGATGACAGGACTGTGAGGGGTTTGTGGGATCCCTACAACCCCTACATCTCCCTCGGTGCTTCTCACACAGCCAGCTCTAATAACATAACCTCACCGGTGGCTGCCCTAAACACCAGTTTAAATTGGCTCAGCCTCCTTGTTCTTCCCATAACACAAACTTTCCTTACCTCAATCAAAAGGTGATCTCTTTAGGGCAATTCTTCATGTCGCTAGTAGAAAATGAGACATCCCGTCTAACGTGATGAGCTCTGCTCCTTCTCTGATCCCTCAACCACCAATAGAAGGCCCTTGAGGTCCCCAGGGATATCTGTCTTTCTCCAGGGATGCAGAGGCAGCCCAGATGCTCACCATTAGGTGCTAGAAGGTAGCTATGACTTCATGGATCCCCATCCAGGCCACCAAGCCATAGCAAGCCCAATTACAACACTGTCTTTGGCTATAAATCCTTCTGCTACTGATTTTTGTTCAGGGAGGAAAGTCACCACCCTGTGCTCTTCTCACTGTTAAAGGGCATTTTTTTAAAACGTTTGGTGGTTCAGTGGAACTCCTGAAGTTTGAGCTGCCGTCTAAAATTTTGCGCCTACCAAAGCTTCGAATGGGTGACCGCTGTCAGATTTTAGGTCCCTTATTTCACCAGGGAACAACTGGCAACAATCCACAGAAACCAGTGGAAATCATCATGGTGTTGTCCAGTGCTTAGGAGTGTTGTAATCTGGTCAAGCAAAAAAGCAAGATTCATGCTTCTCCATTTGACCTAAGCACAACCACCTCTGTTTCTTTCTCCTCCATACTTCAGTACCTACTTGGATGATAAAAATGGACAAAAAAAAGAAACACCAAACCAAGCCCCAGCAGTGTATGGAGAGACACAGGGTTTTTTCAAAGCCTCAGTACGTTTTTTCACTTACTTTTACTTGCTCTGAATTTTACATATCGCCTCTGGTTCTTCTGGTGTATACCATGATTGCTTTATACATTTTCACAGTAGCAGAGACTTTACACGAAGAGCTTGTGTTTTCCAATACCTTCAAGAAAAGAACAAAGAGAAAACTATCTGTTTGGGATTTTTGAAAGTATCCCTTCTGCTCTAGTTTTGCAAAAGACCAAGCCAGATTTCTGCCAGAGAAAAATTCAGTAAATGGGAGAGATTTGAAGGAAACTTGAAAGTGGTAGAACAGAGAAGGAAAATAAATTAAGAAGATTTATTTTAGTCTATTTTTTCATCTCTTAAGTCTTATAATTGAGCATTATCTGACTATAGACATAGACACAGGTCATTTTTGCTAAAGCATTTAGCTGTTCATCTTTTCTGCTCTGTACGCCATGATATTTCTGGCCAGAAAAAGGCTATATATCAAATTCATACCTTTCTACTCATTTCTTAATAAAAAATCAGCTAATTGCATCATCTGCTCTCCCTGCCAAATGGACGCCATCGTTTTATTTGGCCTGCTCCAACTTGTTTTCTGTAGAAGTCATGATTTTTCTGGATGTTTCTTTCTCATTTGAGAAAATAAACTTTGCAAAATGGCATAAATCTTCCGCAAACACAAGCTGATTTGGACCTGAAAAATGCTGTGTTAGACTAGGACATTTCTACTGAGGCCAGTGGAATTATTACTCAGTGTTTGCCAGTGATACATTAAAAAAATAAGAAAAAGCAAGCACATGTTTAAATTCTGTCTAAATCTCCTCAACTTGTATTACAGTGGGCTTCAATGTCGTGCTTCAATACTTCAATGAAGAAGTTGAGTAAAGGAAACGGAAATATTTTGCTGACTCAGTAGATCTTTTCTTGCAACCTCACCAAATGAATCACAATCATACTTTAGAACACAACACCCAAACGTGGCTAAATGGCTTCTAAGATTATGCAATTTGTTTACCTCTTCCACACAAAGAATACATGAAATATTTTCTGTTATCACTATTACTCTTAGCCTCCCAACTAGCAGAAAGCTATGTTCCTTTCTGCATCTCAAGGCTTTTGGAGAAACATTCATTAAACAATAAAGTAGTCTTAGAGGATGGGTTTTGCTCATCTGCCTAAAGAATGACAGCTCAGTAATGTTGCTGCTTGGAGGAGCACAAAGTGCTGCTGAGAGACAGGGTCTTGCACAGACCTCCAGAAGCACGCACACGTTATCCGCATGTGCAGCTTCTCCTGGCTTTGCAGTCCCTCAAATCACTACCGGAAACACAACCCAGTGATCGATTTCCCCATGAGCATCTTGGTCATGCTTGATCTTACATGTTGGTTTAGTTTGTTTTTTTCTAATGACTATCTCTAATGCTGACACATGCCTCACATGAAACATGACAGACATGGGGATTCAAGAGCCTTTAGAGACCTCTGAGGGGGTAAATGAAGTCAGGTTTGTGGAGAGACGTCATGTTTTCGTTAGGCCAAGTAAGACCAAGTGGATAAAGTGGCACACTCTATCCTAACATAGTGCTTGAGACACAGCCACACAGGAATACTCTGCCTTCCTTACATCCCATCTTCTGGCAGTTTTTTGGAGAAGGAGGGGTCTCTTGCAGTGTGTACACACAGTATGCCCAACCCTCTTTCTGATTAAAGCATTGGTGGCCTTATGCGTAATGACACCGTTAATGCAATAGAAATATCTCGCACACGATTTTTAAGTGCTACTGCACATTTGTATTTAATGAGTATTTATTCTGGGAGGCCTCCCCATGACCTAAGTCTTCTGCAACTTCAGTGTGAAATGGTGAGACACGAAACGGTGGCCATACCTCCGCTGCAAGGCGCCGAGCTGCTTTATTCAATTACACACAACTACTTTGAATAATGCGGTCCTGCTTTTTCCTTCGGGAAAGTCTGGTCTGCCCATACCCAAACAGGAACCCTTTGATGCTCATGGGCTGCAATGACTTTGAGGCTGCCAAAGCCAACTGTTGAAGTGCAAACAAGAATAGACTCATCTGTCCCACCACAGTGCCTCATCTGCAGACATTGCCCTCAAAGACACTTTATTTGGGCTATGCTCTTCTCTTGGTTCCACAGCCTGGAAGAGAAGCTGGGTTACTCACACAAGGGCTGGGTGGCAGAAGAACCATCTCCCTCTGCTTCTATAGGGCTGATGGCAGCCCTATATGAATCTTGCTAAAATTAAATGAGGTAGCTGTCGGGATAAGGTCAACAGGCCATACATCAGTGAATCCTGTCTGATAGTTACTCCTATCTCCTTCCACTGTAGTAGCTGCTTCTCTGCACTTGCTTCCCACTGAAGGGGGGCAGGATGAGCAAATCCTCAGCATGGATCAGGAGGGGTTAGGCTGCTTTTCCCTTTGGTACTGCCCTCAGGATCTCCATGCAGACATGGAGGGCTCCCACCAGACACAGAGCTGCAGTCCACACTGATGCATCCTCTCCTTTGGTTATGTCCCTTTGGTTCCCAGCCCTCTCGGCTGCATCCTGCATCCTCATGAGCAAACCAGAGGACACCTCATTAATACTTCAACAGTAGGATCCAAGCGTAGGGGTCCTGGTCCCAGAACAGGCTTCAGGAAGAAGAAAGAACAAGAATGCAAACACCACTCAGCACTTCCAGTGATACTGGAATTATCCATTTTTGGGATAAAGCCTTTCCTTTCTAAGTCAGATGCTGAGAGTTTGAAAATTATCTGCTGTGGGAGGTTAGCCCAGTTTTCTAAGGAAATAACAAATCAAGTATTGCAAAGGCAGTAAAAGTTGGCGCTGGGGTCGTGTGGGTGTTTGGCTGCTTCTGTATTCCCCACACCCCACCTCCCTTCAGTCTCTCTCCGACTCCAGTTTCAACAAACTCCAACAATGTGACCCAGGCTATCTGCCCTGGTTGCTCTTCCAAATAACATTCTGCTTTCAGATATCCTTAAATTTGATTCTTATTGATTGGTAATGTCCAAAAGCTTATTCTGAGTTGGAGGAGCCAAACATCCCTGGAGCTTGGCATGGTCAATTCACCTCCATGGGCACCTCCACCACCTCCAGGCAGTGGAGGGGCCAGCACCAGCCTCAGCCCTCACATTGCAACCTCTTTGTGCTGCATGCTACCAAGAGGATTTGGCCCGAAAGTTTAAAGCAAAGCAAAACTGTGCAGATGCCCGGAGTCAGGAAAAGCACGAAGCGTTTGCATTGGCCTGCCCAAGTGTTGGCCGTGTTGTATAATTGTACCTTTGCACACCAGTTTCCAAGAAAATAAAAGGGGGGAAAAAAAAGCAACTATGCACATATTATTGCTAAGGTCAGGTTCCTGTCTTCCCAGTCCTGTTTCTCATTCTCTAATCAAATCATTGCTCTTAATATAACTGGTTCCTAAGAACCTGTTTTGCCATAAAGTGCTTTAACCTTAGAATCTTATTTACTATTACCTTAATTGAAGGGTTTATTCAGACTTAATCTATAAATTGTTTCGTGTAATCAGCCCACAACTCGAGATCAGCAGCAAGTCCTGGGCTCAGAGATCAGCAGTGCCAAGCCCAGCCACCCTCAAGGTGATCATAGAATCAGAGGATGGTTTGGGTTGGAAGAGACCTCAAAGGTCATCTAATTCCAACCCCACTGCCATGGGCAGGGACACCCTCCACTATTCCAGGTTGTCCAAAGCTTCATCCAACCTGACCTTGGACACTCCCATGAATGTGGCCTTCACAGCTTCTCTGGGCAACCTGTTCCAGGTTCCTGATCTTAAGCTGGACTGAAATAACCCTCTCTGAAAGTGCAGAACAGTAAAGTACAGCATGTTTCAAGGAAACGATCCCAGCTACAGCAAGACCAAAAAGCCTTTCATGAGGATGTAAGGCTAGCCTAGAACAAACTGAGTCTGGGCCACCTTACTTTCAGAACTAATTTTTCAAGTTCTCTCACTTTTCGAGTCAAGGAGAATTCCAATTCTGAGCCCTGCTTGGGAAAAGAAACCAAGTGTCAGGCATGCACTCAGAAATTCTCCCAAGGAAAGGCATGACCTGGTAAACAAGAGGGTTTTGTGATCATTTCACGCTGCTGAGAGAACATAGCAGGGACACTGAAATGCCATGGTGTGGTCATTAATTTCTGAGAAATGATCATCACAAGAATTATCTTACTCCAGGCCACTGACATGTGTCTGAAGGTACCATTCGTCCCTATACATCTCAAGTCACTGGTTTGTTAGACAAGACACTTTTTGCTGAATTCAAGAAGAGAGAAACCAAGTGAAGCCTCTCATGCAAGTGGCTTTATAATTTTGCTCTGTCTTTTTACAGATCACACATTTGTTCCCATACTGAAAGATATTCTACTCAGCACGAAGCATTCAGCATCATGAAAAGCCAGGGCTTTATAGTCACAGCTTGAAATTTGCATGGCTTTAATAAAAAAAAAAAGTGTGCCCAAAACATGTTTTCTGGGAACATTTTGATTTTCAAACTATTTGGGTATCCTAAAACAAGAAAAGTACTTGACAAAGACGAGCTGCTTGTTGAAAGCGTTACTTGTTTCGTATTTCAAAGAGAAAATTGAAAACACTTTGGAAGGGTGTAGCTATTTACCAGTCAAGAGAGTCCTTATAAACAAAGTAATACAAAACATAACCTCTTTGCTGTTTTGTTGCTTAATATCTTCCAGCATATCACCATGTAGAGAGTGGAAGAGAAAATTGTGTATATTTCCAAGAAGCCTTGAATAGGTAGATAGGGTAAAGGACAATAGCGTGGCAGTGATGTGTTTTAGTTTTATACGCACAGAAATTATGAGACAGGTATCAGTTTTCCATCAGGAAAGCTGGAGAGAGTCTCTCATGACACCTACTTGCAATTCCAGTCGGGAACATCAGGAAAAGTGAAGAAACTTGAAAGGCCGAGAGAAGAGTTGACTTCATCCAATGGACAAATGCACGCAGGAAATCCTTGAACTTCTTTGACAACCTCTTCACAGAAATTCACCTTGAGAAAACAGATTAGCAACATCAGAGTCAAGTTCACTGTTAAATTATTGTTATTAAAAATTGTTTCGCATTTTCTGTACAGCCATTATCCTCATGGGAATTGCCCTACTTGCATCATTTGACCCACAAAAAGCCCTGAGACTATGAAAAATATATTCATGTACAAAGCCTAAAACACATTTCCTGCAGATGGGTTTCCAACAGTGCAAGCATGGGGAGGGTATTTGTTCTTTCTACTGGGGTGGAGAGGCTGTGACACTGCTTAAGAGACTGCATGCTGAAGAAGTGAAGGAGCTGGTTTGTTTTAAAAACAGACAGAACCAAATGGCTTTCTATCATTTCACATCTGTAGAACAGCTGAATTTATCCTGTGCTTCATCCAACCATTTTATCAGATTTCTGTTCTTCGTAAACCAAGCAACGGTCTAGAAATAACATTATAGCAAGTGAAGAGTGATGCATTTGCTAATGCTCGTCTCTTGATACACCATACACCTCCGAGGAGCAAGCGGTCAGAAGAAATGCCATGTGAAGTTTATTTCTGTTTCCAAGCCCATGTGATTCCCTGGGAGAGGGCAGCTCTGCCTCAATCCATGCAGCTTTTCCAGCTGTAACAGGAAACCATGGTCAGCAATGGCATAATTCATGGCTAAGACTTGCAAGCCCCACCAGGTCATGTTCTGAACCTTAAACAGTGATGAGATTGCTTTTAGTCTAACTCCTGCAGAATATGGGGCTGGGTTTAGCACGCCGTTATGTATCTTACTCTGTTAGCAGCAACAGTGTGTGGTTTTTTTAAGGCTGTGAACACCAGCAGCCAAAATGTGAAGCAGGTCCATCAGCTGCCGTGAGGTTCTGCGAATTTACACCACCTCAGACACTGCTGCTGAGGGTTTACTGTGCCGTGAAAAATTGTGTCCCCCATTCAAACCCTGAACAAGTAATTTACAGTTTCAGTCTCACAGATAACTTATGGGCAGGAACACAGCCTGAACCACATATTCAAGTGCTGCGAATCCAAAGCAAAACACCAGTTTTCTTTCATCATGGAAAAGGAATTTCTGAGATCAACCTTTCCTTTAAGATTCTCATTCATTCGGCTAAGAAGTTGAAGTAGGATTACAAATTGTATTTCCCAGATACCTGGGACTGGTTATACAGATTCTCCAAGACACTAAAACAGATCAAAAGATTTATCACAAGGCAGAGAAATTGTGTCTAATAAGGACATGCTTCTATCAAAATCAGAAGTACCCCAGTATAGTAACCATCAGAGCATAACGCATGACTTCTCTCCCCTACTGTCCAAATCCATACCATGCAATGTCAGAAGCCAGGGTGACACACCTACAGGACAAGTAGGAAGGGTTTTCTGTAAAGCAAAAGAGCAACACAAGGTAACTACCCACCAGCTTCCCAGGGCATGGAAGTGTTTCAAGCAATATGTGACTTTATTTAGTATTTATATTGGGCGTGATCTCATCTTCCCAGGAGAGAACTAAAATTTTCCAGAGAAAAAGTCAACTTCTTACTTAAAATGCCACAAAATTCAGATGTCAGAAGTTCAACTTTCCCACCAAAAAAAAGTTTTGATCAGAAAACCGTCACGCCTGGAGACCAACATTGCTAAAGCAGGCACCAAAACCCTCAAATGACTTTTGCATCTCAGCTCTGTGCTATACAAAGAGCTACTGCATGCTCTGCTGTCCATTGACAAACCCCAGTTGCTTTCTCAGGGCAAATAATTCACAGAGGAGAGCACAGAGTTATGTTTATCTGCTTTATGGTCAAAAGAGTGTCCTGAGCTAACATGGGTTTTTGGCGACGTACCAGGCAATCTTCATTCCAAAAATAAATCTCGGATTGATACTAGTGGACATCGTGCCAGAGAAGACAAGATAGGGGTAGAGGAGTACAAGACTGGTGGAGTGAAATGTGCGATATGGACCTGTTTGCTGTTTGTATCCTTTGGTGACTTCTAATGGGAAGTTTTAGTTGGAGATCATCCACACAAGGAACTTGAGAGTCCAGCGTGGTGGTTTGGGTGTAGTTGCTAGCAGTTGCCTTTCTAAGCAGGCAATACCTATTTCTCTCCTTCCCGAAGCCATGACTCAGGCTGTGTACAGGGATCCAACATGAGTAAAAGCATAATGAAGGAAAATCCAGTAAGCTTCACAATGCGGCTGCCTTTCCTGTGGCTCAGGACATGGCTCTAGTTTCTTTGGCTCAAAAAGCTCAAAATTAAGATTGGTTCCTCTGGGTGAACAAGGATGTGAGCAGCTCTTGTTCTTATTGTGATGAGGCACAAACACTGAAAATCTCGAATCAGCCAAATAGGGCTACAAGCAATGTAATAACATCCCTGACGTTATTGGAAAGATGTTTTACATCTGCCTTCCCTCTTTCTGGAAGGGAATAATTGGCCTCATTAACAAGCAGATGAGAAACCTTTCTTCTTCCCGGCCCTCCTGTCCAGAATCCGTATCTCGCTGACCCAGAGCAATATGGGCTCCTGCTGACAGGCAGTACTGGGAGGCTGATTTCACCTCCTGGCCCATTTCCCATGGCACATGATGCAGACCTCCATGTCTGCTTTTGATGCAGCTGAGAACTGCAATAGCTATGCCATGCTCTCTTGAGACTTTCTTGCTTTTCTCATACATATTTCATCAAAACATAGTCTCTCTTAGCAAAAGTTCATTTTATTCCCTCCTATCTTGTTATTAGCTACCTAATAGAAAGTAAACTATACCCATGCTCCTAGAGCACTGATTTTAAGCCCTGCTACAATGACAAGTTTGTGGACAGCTGTCCCGGCTGATATGAGGGAGGAGAGTGACTGAACATCTAAGAGGGTGCATCCAGTTGTCAGACCCATCACAGTCATATCCTGTTCCCTAAAGTCAAGACATACTTGGAAAGGTCCTTCTTGCTTTTGCTGTGCATCACAGGTCATATGTCACAACACCTTGATTCTGGATTTGGAGTATCGAATCATAGAGTTGGAGGGGACCTATAAGGATCATCAAGTCCAACTCCTAGCCCCACACAGGCCCAGCCCCATCACAGCAGATGACTGAGAGCGTGGCCAGACACTGCTTGAACTCAGCCAAGCTCGGTGCGGTGACCACTGCCCTGGAGAGCCTGTTCCAGTGCCTGATCACCCTCTGGGTGAAGAACCTTTTCCTGACCTCCAACCCAAACCTCCTCGTCGCAGCTTCAAGGCGTAGTAAAAGCCTTTCCTATCCCATAACTCCTGTGCCTGCCATAAAATAGGGTAAGACACCAAAAGCTCACGTTGCACCATGCACAGGGCTTGCAGCGTAAGGCATGAAGCCATCTCACCATCTGCTGACTCACTTGCGAGAGGATAGCATCCAAGCCACCGAACTGCCAGTGGACTAATGGGTCTTAACGAGGGGTGATTATGTTCAGGAAGAGGTACTACCGTGCCCAGAGGGGATCATCTGTGCAAGAGACTCCATTCAAATATCAAATGACACAACGGTCCTCCCCACACACGCATTGCTCCACATCAGCCCACCAACACTCTGCAGTTATTTTAACAATGGGCCTAAAGCAGAGCTCAATAAAATAGATGAGGAAATGACCATCAAGACAGTTGCAATTTAGTAAGCAGCTGTTACCAAACAGCGCATCACGCATACTTGAGTCAGAGCAGTGCAGTTTGCAGACTAGGACTTACGCAGCTGCGGTTCGGTTCAAGTCTGTGGGGTTCCTACGGCGCCTGATTGCCTCTTGTTTTTTTCTTTTTTGCCCTGCAATATCCTCCAATGAACTGAAAGGACCAATCCTGACCCTTTATTTAGAAAATTCAGTGATGGGCCTGTGTTACAGGCCCCTACCCACAGCCTTGTAAATACCCACAGGAGACATCACCCATACCTTTTTCTTAGAATCACAGACTGGTTTGGGTTGGAAGGGACCTCAAACATCATCTAGTCCCACTCCCCCTGCCATGGGCAGGGACACCCCCCACCAGCCCAGGGTGCCCAAAGCCTCATCCAACCTGGCCTTGGGCACTGCCAGGGAGCCAGGGGCAGCCACAGCTTCTCGGGGCACCCTGTGCCAGGGCCTCAGCACCCTCCCAGGGAAGAAATTCTTTCTAATACCTAATCTAAATTTCACCACTGGTGAAAATGGTTTAAACCCATTCCCCCCTTGTCCTGTCCCTCCCTGCCCTTGCAAACAGCCCCTCTCTGTCTTTCCTGTAGCCCCTTTAGGTGTTGGTAGGCAGCAATTAAGTCTCCCCGCAGCCTTCTCTGCTCCAGGCTGGACAAGCCCAGCTCCCTCAGCCTGTCCCCAGAGCAGAGGGGCTCCAGCCCTCGCAGCATCTCCGGGGCCTCCTCTGGACTCGCTCCAGCAGCTCCGTGTCCTTCCTGTCCTGGGGCCCCCCGAGCTGGACGCAGCACTGCAGGGGGGTCTCAGCAGAGCGGGGCAGAGGGGCAGAACCCCCTCCCTCGCCCTGCTGGTCCCACTGGGTTTGATGCAGCCCAGGACACGGGGGGTTTCTGGGCTGCCAGCGCACACTGCCGGCTCATGGTGAGCTTCTCATCAACCAGCCCCCGAAGTCCTTCTCCTCAGGGAATCCTTTTCCTTTTAATACCAGCTGTAACAGCACAACCGTCAACAACCAGAGGCATGGTTTGATGTCATCTCCTACCTTGCTTCTTCCATGGTGGAAATCATTTGTCCTGTAAAGACACCCTCACCGAGATGCCATCACTCCAGAAAATCTGCATTTTCCTGCCTGGCTGGTTTAGAGCCCCTAATTTGCACAGAATTAGGGTTCACGTGCAATCCCTGAGCAGGCAAACTCAGGGCAGAGGCGCAATGACTAGCTCAGACTCTGGCTTAACGGTTCCATGAATGAGATCCTAACAGCATTTTGTAACACATTCTTACAGAAAGGGGATCTGTGCCTTTGCTCCCTGCAATACTGGGTTCCTGTCCCAGTCAAACAAGATGTTGAAATGTACAGTAATTTTCAGTACACTCATTAAAAATGAATCAGTAGTTCATTCTTGCTTCCTCTTCTAATCCTTTTTTTTTGCCACCCTGCTCTCCCAGGAAAAACTTCCCTCCCCGTTAACGCGATGCTGTGCTCTGAACTTGCTGCTTCCGCTGCCCTCCGTGCTCAGCACAGCCCTGCCTGCCCCACTCTGCCACCGGATGAAGGCAGAGGGAATGCAAAAGCGGGGGTGTGCAAGTCCCAGGGGTGTCCAGTCTGCTTCTAATTAAAGGTGGAGATCACAGAAGACCAGACTGGTCGGCAGGCGGTAATAAGAAGGGACGGGAGAGCTCAGCCCAAAGTGGAGCTTTGATGAGAAATTCACATCTGTCAAAATTACCGTGCCCAGAGGGCTGCTAGGTAAAAGGTGTTGGTGGGAATAGGATTCCCTTCTGTTTTGCACGCCCCCAGCTGTAAGAATGACTCCTTTACCCGTCTACAAAAACTGTATGCTCCCACAGATGGGATGAAGCTTATCAAGAGACAAAGCCTTGCTGCACCCTGGCAAGGGAGCAGACCAGCATGCCTCAACACGTGGGGGTTTAAATCAGGTCTACAAATGGGGTCGTTACACAGGACCGTCCGCTTGGCAGTGATCAAGCACAAAACTGAAGATATCTGTCATTGGGGTAACAGCAGATGTTGGGGTTTTGTCCAGGCTTGTCCTCCTGGGCACTTTTCCTGGCTGCGGGTATCTCGGTGCTATCTGACCAGCTGAGCTAGCTGTTCCACTCCATTTTCTCTGAGGAAGGCCCGCTGGGAAGCTATCAAAATGAAGAGGTAGAAACAATGGCCATGTTGTCTGCCCACCCGCCAAGCTGGAAAGCTGCCCGCTAATTTCCAAAAAGCCCCAACATTAGCTCAGGAAAAACGAGGCTGCTTGTGGCTGTCCTTTTCTCATGAGAAATTTCCTTTACGTTGCATTTAGCTGAAGGGAAAAGTAACGTGGTTTGGTGTTTCACAGAAGATGGTTTTCCTGGGAGAAGACAGGTTGATAGTGATACTCTTCCACATGCTTTCAGGGTAAAAGTAAAATTTTAGCAGCATTTTTGGACAATTTCAGCATCTACCTTTCAGTAGAAACCACCTGGAGCAGGTTTGGAAGACACAGACTTATCTCCTACATCCCTGAGACCCTCAGGCTAAGAGGAAAGAGAAAAGCAGCTCAGTGTGTATTTGCTGGCATGTCTATGCCAATGCAGCTCTCAGCTCAGTAACAAGTATTTTCCCTTTCTCTTTCCCTTTGCATCGAAGCAGATCCAGGGTCAAAAATCAAAATCTGAAGAAGAACATCATTCCTCATTCCCAGAAAAGGATCTCCCCTTGCACTGCCGCACAGGACCAAAAAGCTACCAATGAGAGGTGCAGATCTTCAAGCTAATGTGAGTGCTAATTAATGAAGCAACTGCTCAGAGCTAAAAGCTCTCATGGAGTCCTTGCAAAGCTGGGGTTTGGCTTAGAGGAGCTGAAGAACAAGAAGCAAGAAGTAATTTGGGACCACCTAAGTGGCAGCAGGCTCCCCACCACCGTGCTGGACCAGTCTTGGTGGGACGGGCTGCAGAGCCAGGGCACAGCATCATGAAATTAGGCAGTGATGATGAAACTGAGCCTTTCATAACTGGCAGAATAAAACACTTCTCTTTTGGGGAGGAAGAGGAAAATGTGTTTGTGGTGGTTCAAAGCATTGGGATCACCTCACATCCAGACTTCCACTCACCCCTCTGGTTTTTGGGGACTGGCTTTCGTTCAACATCCAAGGCAAAAACGCCCTCAGATTTGACAAAAATAAGGCCTTAGACTCCAGTTTGAGTCTTCCTCGTAGCCCCTTTTCTCTTCACTCCTCCGTTTGCTCCATTCCTCTGAGAAAACCCTCTCTCCTTTGCAGTTCTGCCTGGAATCTCCATTTTTTGTTTTTGGTTTGGTTTGGTTTCTTACTTGAAACTCCTTTTAAAAAAAAAAAATCTAAAATTTTCCATTAATACTTTTCAGTGCCGACAAACTTTTCAGAAGTCTTG
Source organism: Psophia crepitans (assembly GCA_013399095.1). Lineage (NCBI taxonomy): Eukaryota > Metazoa > Chordata > Aves > Gruiformes > Psophiidae > Psophia > Psophia crepitans. Next base: position 813,896 of record VWZZ01000600.1, read on the forward strand.
CTTTCAAACTTGAAAAGAAATGACTGAAACAACTGCAATTTCACTTTTTAAAACTCTGAAATGTTTTTTAGTTTCTTTTTCTTTTTCATTTTGATCAACAAAACCACTTTTCACTTCAAACTGCCTCACTAGAAAAACGAGGGGTGGTTCTCGCTCCATTTTCCTCCTTAATGCGACAGAAGGGCTCTGGGGGATTGGGTGGTTGCACAAACTTTACATAAATGCGGTTGGTTTGGGGTTGTGGGTTTTTTTCCAGAGGTCAGTCTGGCAACTTAAAAAAAAAAAACCAAAAAACCCAAACCAAACCCAAAACCCCACCCTTCATTTATCTGCAGTGTGTCTGTATGGAGTCAAACCCTTCCATTCCCCAGGAGTGCCCCGCTACTGACCCCCGGACGAGGAGCACTGCGCAACGCCCTCCCTGCTTGGGTCCCTTCCAGGCAAGCTGCTCCCCTCGTGAGACTCGGACACCAACGAGCTTTGCTGACCCAAGACCTCAGAGCAGCTCCAAGCCTGCATCTCAGACGTGAAAGGTTGGCACAAGCAAGGCAAAAATAAATAAATAAATAAATAAATAAATAAAGAACACCTAGCCAATTCTGTAATATTGTACATTAAAAAAAAAGACCTGCTTTAGAGACCCTGCTAATATTTCTGTTCCCAATGTATGAATTATTAATATTTAGTATCTGTGACTCACTAATATTTACCTTAGGAAGTATTTTTATAAAGTTCGACTGTTTTTTCTCGACGTAGGAGCTAATGGAGGCTCCTGTTGTTACCAGCCAGGGAGCCCTCCCTGAACAAACTTTTCTGGTCACTGTTTAAACTGGGCTGCTGGGCTCTTTTATGGCCCTGAACCTCTAACACCGAGCACTGAGGCTGGCAGGGATCTCTGCTGATGGCTCTGCTGAGGCACAGCTAATTTTAAATCTGGATCTCAAGGCAAAGGAAAAACCTCTTTTACTGGCAAAACTGTCACAGTCGAACGCTGTGTTCGGATTACGGGAAGAGGCTGCAAGAGAGCACACACGATTCCTTTTCTGGGTACTTGGCATTAATTTTATCTGAAGTCATGGATTTTATAAGAGAAGAGCAGAGACCTCACACAAGTTTCTCCTGCGTCAGCGCAGGACACCCAGAGTGGGGGGCCCTGGGACCGCCCCCCCTGCACCAAGCCCTCACCGTTATGCCATGCTGTCAACGTGGCCAAGGGACCAGGGCTTGGCCACTTTTCCTCGACCACTCTCCTCAAAAGAGGATCACAAGCATTTTCTGGAACTGCATCCTGAGCTGTCCACAATATCAGCTAGAGTTGGCTTTTAAAGTCCTTTTCTTGGTCTAGACCAGAGAGTTTTGAGCTCATCAAAACTCGAGTATTTTCATAATTTTATTGATCTTGTTAAAATGGTCAATATCGAAACAAATTCCAATTTGGTGCTCTGGATTTACAAAAATCATCATTTTCTGATAAAGAAGCTGTTCCCCAGAAAAGCATTGACCAGCTCTAGGCTACTTAGCTTCGTGCATCTGTTTTGCTGCAATGTTTTAAGGCAGCTTGACCTCACTTGTGTATTTGGAAAGGTGAACCCAGCCTGCTGACCTGGCTGGCTGCCCTCACATGCCTGAGATGGTTTCATGACTCTGCAGATGAGAAAGTTTCCACAGTCTCCATCTTCCCACCAAAAGCCTGTCCTCAGATGGTGTTACATGACTGGCACTGGTACGAGATGCCTCCTCCTCATTTCAGCAGTCCATGCTGCTCTCCAAGAGCCAACACTCAGCTTGTGTTACTCTGCTCAGTGACATCCCTGCAGGGATGCCCTAAATCACCCCTTGTCAGCACTTCAGGTCAGCTTTTTTCTAGGTTTGTCCCCAGTATTTTACCTCAGACGTAGCCAGAGGTCCACGAGTTCAACTGCAAACCCACCTGATGACCTTACAGGACTCTTTTGTCTCCCAAGAGATCTACGGGGAAACAAAAATAATCTGAACAACACGTAGGAGCAGTGGCTAATTCTTGTTATCTCCATATGTACTGGCATGATGCTGAGCACACCTTTACTTAAGTCACTTCTACTAGAAGGTCATCATCATCTGTATCACCCATGGGGCAATACCAGCCCATGATTTTGCACCATCCAGGTCCAAATACATGGTAACTCTTCCCATATGATTTAATGTTTCCTTTAGCCTTGAAAATTACAGAAATTACAACTGAGAGGGCCATCAGGACATTTTCCAGTCCATTCTCCACTCAAAGCAGGATTAGCAGTGGCTAACTCTTTCTTAGGGGTTGCCATCCAGCATCTTCTTAAAAACCTTGAACGATGGCCTGAAAAGACCATGCAGAGTATCTGTTCCAGTCAGAGCCTTTCCTGATGCCCTATCTCAATGTTTCCTGCTACGTTTTAAGCCCATGACCAGTGGGGTCCCTTTGGCCATGAAGAACAAATGCCCTCTCTGCCCTTATGGTACTTTTACACACTTCAAGAGCTCTCTCCCTCTCCTTTGTTATCCTCATCTAAACCAGATTTTCATTACAAGTGTGACAAATGAGATGGTATCAAAAATCCTCTTACAGTCAATCTGCATCAAGTTTTACTCTTTTTTTTTGTTTGTTTTTCCCTGCTCATGAGGCCTGGTAAGCTGGCAGGGAAGGAAATTAGGCCGCTTTTAAGATTTGTTCCTGACAAACTTGTCCTCCGGCCCCTTGGCATAGTTCACAGACGGTATTTTCTTCGCTTCCACAAGTGTAAAAGGCAGGCGTGCAGAAACAAGCCTTGAAGCAACCACTGAGATAAAAACTTGAGGATCAGTGTCAAGCGCTTCTCAGGACACCGTAAGTGTTGGCAGGACCCCTCTCAGGGTCGTGGCTGCCCACAACCCCAGAGGAGCCCCAAGCCTACGAGAAGCAGCACTTGTAAGGCATTCTCAAGCACTGAATGTATTTTACAAGCCTGTGCTCCCATCTCCTTCAGCTTTCAGCTATAACATTCCACCTGAGCCTCCTGACTTTCAGCCCGCTATAAATAGCCTTATATCCAATTTGACACTTCATGGCGCTACGATGTGCTGGGCTGTGCAGCGGGTGATGAGGGAAACTGCATATAGCCCTGGCCTGCTCACACGGTGAGGAGCAAACACAGCAGAGTGCTGCACAAGGGAGACCTTGTCTGTTGATTTAACTCCGTAACCCTATTTTAACCACTGTCAACAAGATATAAGGGTGGCTTCTATTTACACTGAGGCTTCTTTACACTGCTCTGTCCACACCCTAAAGTGGCAGAAATGTCTTCTAAGTGCCTTAAAGTAGGTCCTTAGTGTAAATGGGAACCAACCCCGTCGTTTGCAAAATGACTTTGAAAACATTGCCCGGGCGCATCCTATAAATGAACGTGGGTTTTTGGAAGAACACCCATCCCAAGGTATGCCCATGCTATACATAGCCTCTGATGAGCTCAGCACGGGGTGAGGAGCAGGCAGCAGAAGGCAGAGCAACAGGCAACAAGACATTTCTCCCAAAAGGGAGAGCAGGGAGAGCCCCGCATCTTGCTGATCCCAGAGGATTACCAGCAACGTGGGAAAACAGGGTTATCAGATCCGCTCCTTGTGTAGACAGCTACGCTCAACTCAGGTCCATGCGGGTTTCTTTTTCCTCTGCCCTCTACTTTCATTCAACCTTCCAGTTTTTATGTCCTCTCCACTAAACCATGAATCCGAATCCCACCCCCAGGTGGGACAAAAAAGTAATAAATTCTGCTCTTACCTCTTCGTGTTTTGCTCTGTCTTCACTTCCCTGATCCCTGCAGAAAGATGACGCAGCTCTGCCTGCAGTGTTGCTTACACACAGCACTCGTGGTGACACCATTGTTTTGTTGACAAGCGTAGGATAAAGCTTACGGCTGGAGCAGGAGATGACAGCGAAACCAGAGGCAACGTCCGAGGGATGGAAGCTAACATAAAGGAGCATCGGCCTTTTGGGTGGCACACTCTTTTCCTCCCTAGACCAAGCAGGACCTAAATTTTGCAATAGCATTTTGGAGCACTAGCAAATAGGAAATCAGTAAGATGGTCTAAGCAGACTTAGGGCGACCACGAGAATTTGAATACTCTGCTTCCTTTTAAGCTCTGCTTGTGAAAATCTTCCCCAGTATTTTCAGCAAGGGAAATATTTTTGCAGCAGTGAGAATGGGGGAAGAGCAAGCACACACTGGGCACGAGCAAGTCTAAACGGGCAGTTTGTAACTGCAGAGCATCCAGTGGCTGTGAAACCTTCCCTCTGCAGAAATCACTGGCAGCCCAACGACAGCGGGACCTTCGCAGGCCTTGCTCTGGGTTTTACAGGCAAGTATCGTTCAGCCGTAACTGCATCAGGCCAGCAAACATCTCTGTATTTTATGTCGATCTTTTTGTACGTGTAAGGGGAAACACAAAATTTCATGGCTTTCTTGTCAGTCATGACTCCCTCCTATGGCTCAGTCCACGTTTCTGGTCAAAAGCCATATGGTGCTTATTGCCCTGAGCCTGCGTGAGAAACCTCCTTGTCGTGTTGCTCCTTTAACCAAAACAGTATGGAATTACCATGAAACAACTCGGTTTGATTTGCAGTGCTGTCGGCAAGTATGAGCTTGGAGAAAGTTCCAAGAAGAATTTAAAAAAAAATTATAAAAAATGCATACTTTACCCTTCCAAAACTAAGGGTACATTTAACTACAGCCTGGTCAGGTGAGGAGGAGTTAATTTCGGTTGTAATTTGCAGCACTTCTTCATTAAACACTTTTCCCAACCTGCTAATCTACTTCATCCCTTATATTGCAGGGACTTAAGAGACAAGACACTGATTTTCCCCGTACTCTCAGGATGATTCAGGAAAGGATACATCTAATTATTGGTGGGGTAAAGACTGACATTTAATGCCTGGGTACTGGGCTGTTTTATTTATTTGTTTGTGGAACAGACTCCGCACATCCCGATCTCGCTTGGGCTCTCCAGGGGATACTCTAGTTCCCAGGAGTAATCCCAAATAGCTCTTCTAAATACAACCCCAGCTCTGGCTGAGCATTAAAGACAAGGGCAGCATTCATTCTGGGAAGGTTTTATTTCACAAATAATTCAGAAATCAAAAGAAAATAGGGGGGGGGGAAGATATTTTACAATTCTGTATTTAGAAAAAAAAATATATAGTTTATAAACAAACACACGGCCCCTTGAAAAACATGCAAAGGCACACAAAAAATTTACAAGAAACTTTTATACATAGGAAGTAAAATACATCATTTTTCATAGAAAAAAAAAAAAAACCAAAAAAAGCAACTCTATGAACTGGCCCTAAATATTTAGACTGAACAACCGGCCAACTGCAGACTCCGCCATCAGCTGTCGGCCGAACATCTTAAGGTGAAGAAAGGAATGGAGCCCACGGACCTGACAGCACACCGGCAGCCGGGGCAACGCCGCGCTTCAGCTTTCGCTTCGCTTGCGTTTTCTGGAGGTTTGGCAACGCTGAGCCAGACGCCCTGCAATGGCAGCGTCTGCACTGGCAGTCTTGGTTTCAAAAACTCATGTTTTGGAAAAGAACCGCCAGGCAGCATCGGCTTTGCCAGGGGTTTAACCAGATGCTCCAGTGAGGCTCCACCCGGGTGCTTCAAGTCGGCCTGTGCTTACTAATCTGCTGAGCTGGGGTCTCAGGAGGAACGTATCTGGTGATAAAAAGATATGCTGCATCTTTAAGCTGCACTGAAATATATTAGGCTGAGAAATGTTTTGGTATAAGGAAATAAAATCAGGAAATATTTGGCTAAAAACTGGTACTGTCCCACCTATATATGAGTAGCTAGCACACACGATTGCAAGTAATTGGTGTGTCACGACCGCCTTGGAGGACCTGATCGCCCCTAATTCTGGTGGAGGTATGTTTAAATTAATAGCACCCAGGACCTCGAATAATATTTGTGTAGCAAAGTCACAATTTCTCTTTTGTACAACAAATATAAAAATAAACAGATACAGACTTAAATTAACATCGGTTTCTAAAACATCCAAACCAGTTGGCTGAAGATAAAAATACGCAATTGTAACTTGAATTAAGCTTTTTAGGATATTTCTGTCGGAATAGTAATTCTTCCCTCGCCCCCTTTTTGTCAGGTAGATACATCCCAAGCTGTTTGGATTTTTATGTGCTCACGATAATCCCCATAACTTTTCTTCAAGAGCCCTCACGCGCCTTTCCGTCGTTTTACGTAATTATCAGGGGCAGCGTGTTAGAGGTGGGATCCCACGCCAGCGCGGAGGCGATTTATGTGCTCTTGCAGTCCCCACACCCGATCGCATCGCTCACACTCTCCCGTTCGGTAAATAGCACTGCGGCTGCCGTCTGGCCCCCGATGGTCACCGCTTCGTGCTGCAGTATTTAACGGGCTCGAACCAGACCACGTATAGCGTAACCATTCACAGTGGGCAGAAACAGGGAAGCCTCATCTCACTGCCAACGTCTCCAACGCTTCCAACCAGCAGCTTCTCTAAGATTCGCTCCAGCTGTTTTTAACATCAGTTTACCCAGCAAGAGAGAAAATAGTTCAGTTTTCCTATCTAACACAAATACTGTACACCTTGGAAGACGATACTATAGAAACACCACCACCACCGAGTCATTTCTCCCTACCCACCCCAAAGGTAGGTTTGCTCTGCAGCGCTTTCGGAGACCACGTCAAGCAGCCTCAATTACGTATTTTACAAAAGGTCTCTCACCAAAAGCAGATTTCACCGAGAAAGAAACCCCACCGGTGAGACAAACTGAGCGATACAAGTAATTTCCTTGCTGATTCCATGGTGTTTACAGAATTCAAGAAGTGCTTCGTCATATAAGCATTTTTGGTCTGTGTTTTGAAACAGCTTGAAGAGATGGCTTGTATGTCTGTCTAGATTAAACCAAACACAGCCTGAGCGTAAGAGCAGTTACGAGACATCTGCCAGAGGGAAACATTTTCCCATTTGTTGTACGATATTACAACCAAGTTACTGAGCGGAAGGACTACGCATTTACAAGAGCTGAACAACTGAAGTTTACATTGCCTTCTCGTGAGTAATGAAGTTACTGGACGTGTGTGCATCAAAAGGCAACCGGATTCGTGTTTAGGCCAATTCTGAAAATTCACTTCCAATACAAAGCAGAGAATACTCTCCTGCCTGGAAGAGCTGGTCATGCTAGGCTCTTCTCTTGGCTTTGAAATGCATTTGGATTCGTACTGAGACATAAATAAAAAATTACTAAACGACATCGTTACAACACCTATGGGCTGTGCGAAACATACCGTCCTGGCTACCAAATGCTCACAGGTACAGCATTTACACTGGACGTGGGGATCTGTCGGTGTCACAGACTGAACAGGAAAAACTCATCTACCCCAATTTATGCCCTATCTTGAAAGTGTCAGAGCTTCACAAAGAGCTTCATGAAGGTGACCATGCTTCCTATGTACGCAACCATTCCTAGCAGAAATAAGATTAACTTTACCACTACTTAACTACTACAGCTAAAACAACCAGCACTGCTGTACAGAACAATACGCTGCATTTAACTGAAATTTTATTTGAAATGGCGTGTAGGATAGGATGAGATGTGCCAGCACAGGAGCCCCGATTCACTGACTTCTCACAGGTTGCCAGACTTGCAAAATACCTGCAAATGTTTGACCAGCAAACACCAAACCCGCTGCTTTGATTACCTGGTGGCCTCATTTTCTGCAGTGAGGATCTCTGCCACCATTTCACGCCCTAATCCAGTCCCCAAAAAACCCTGAAGTCCGGTCGACAAGAACGTCCTCTCTCCAAACGTGACACCGTCGTACAACTTAGCCTAGCGCGATGCCCCAGCAGCTTTGCACAGCAGTGCTGACGCATGCCACCTCGTCGGGCAAAACACCAAATTTCCTCTTCTTTTGCACCAAAAACATTCAAACATACACAAAAACACTCTATCAAAGCCCAGCCTCTCCCCAAAAGTTGCAACTTTTAAAACAGTTTCTCATTTTAAAGGGTCCAGCGCCTGGACAGTCGCTCACTTCTGAGTCTGCTCGGCAGCGCACGTCCTCACACCCACCGCAGAAGATGCTCACGCCCTAAAAATGCCACTCAGGGCCAGGCCGAGATCCCCGTAGCTGCTGTGCATTGAGCCACCGCCGCTCTGTGTAGCACACCTCTCTCGTAATTTGGAACTTAGAACACTTTATCATTGCTGAATGCCCCTAGAGAAACAAAAACACGAAACGAAAAGATACAACGCTGAACGGGTGCGTTGAGATGCGAACAGCTGAGTCAGAACTTGGTGTCTTTTTTTTTTTTTTTCCCTTTTTTTTCCCTTTTTTTNTTTTAATTCCCTGAAGGAGATTGGCAAGGAGGGTACAGTCAGAGCTGATGCCGTCAGAGGAGCCTTCCTGTCTCTGGAGATCAGCAGAGCGCTCTCCCAAAGAAACTTGCACCTTCCCTGGGAATTTACTGCTTCACAGCAAAAATTCGGAAAGCATTTCCATCTGAAGGATTCTTCAAGCTGGAGAAAAAAAAAAAAAACAACAAAAAATTGTAATGAACCAAATGCAATCACTGCAGGACCCATGGTGTGGTAGACCTACAGCCAACTCCGATTTCTTTGGGGTGCACTGCTTCAGCGTGCTGGTTCTGTGCTGATGTGAAGGAATAAAAATGAAGGGTGAAGAAGAGGAGGCACAAACCCGCAAGTTCGCCTTTATTTTATACTTTCAATCCAAATCTACGGTGCTAATGCCAACAGAATAAGCTGGGAAGCAAAAGCCTCTCTTACAGTGCTAGGTTTTATCCAAGGAACACCGTGCTCCCTTACGCAGGGATTCAGGCATAAAGAGGAACGTGCTTTCCTAAAATCGGTTGTCAAAGGCTGGCAGGTTCCCAGGGCCTCTCTGGCCCATCTCCTGGTGCTGGCAACGCGAGCGGCCAGATCAGCTCACATTAAATGACAATAAATATGGATATTCATTTTCAGTCTGCAGAGGTGACCCCAACGGCTCCGACTCCCAGAGGCAGGGGGTGGCTGCGTGCCTGGGGAAAAGGGGTTGGTTCTGTTCCCAGCCCTTATTTCTTGAGCCCTGCTGGGCTGTAAAAAGCCCAGGAAAAAGGCAAAATTTCATATTCCTGCAAAATACACATTCCAGCAAGGGTAAAGACTCAGTAAATCTTAACAACCACCTTTTTCCGTACCTGTTTGGGTATGTATCTTTACCAAAGCCTGTTTCCAATGTCCCAAAGGGTAAGGTTTTCACCTTGATCTTTGAAAAGCTATTTCAGTGTGTCCAGTGGATCTCACAGCATGAAGGTGCTCCTTATTGCTGAGTGTAAATAACACTTTCCAAACCTTCACACTCATCCCTGCTGCGAGAACGTCTTTGGTTTCCCTCACCTCCTCGATCAGCACTTGGCGCTCATACGGCACGTCACTGCTAGACGTAGAGTTTATTCTTAGCTAGGGCAGAGTTTGCCATCCAAGTAAAAAGTTGGCTGGTAGCATAAGAGGTAAGTGAAAGCAAGACTGAGACAGAAGACGACTCGCACGAACAGATTTGTCACCCAAGTGCAACCTACCCAACTGCAAATCACACAACTGCAAAACGCTGACCACGGCAGATCTATACTACAGAACCCCATCTTTAATGCCTATAGCTTTCCTGTCTCAGTCTACTTTTATTTTCTGACATGCTCTACAGCATTCTGGGATGCCCATTATTAGAATAAAAGTAGCGAACTTGTTTGGATTTCTTACGGTGATTATAAAAGAGGAACTGCGCAGAGCAGACAGAGCCGTTTTAGTAGTGACCAAACCCACCGATAATAGTGGAAATTCTATGTCTGCAAAAACAGCTCTGAGAAATCAGAACTATCACACCAATATCTCAAAAAATACATCACAGAATGAACCAGAAGTTTCAAATCAGAAAGGACCGAATGAGCTGTGACTCTACCATCGCAGTCATCTGGAGGTGCGGGATTTTGGAAGCACCGGTTTGCAACCAGCAAAGTTGACCCCAAAGACACTACTAAAAAATTTGCCACGAGAGTGGCGAATCCATCTTCACAAACTGTTTCATCATCTCTCAAGAAGTTAGAATAGAATAGAATAGAATAGAATAGAATAGAATAGAATAGAATAGAATAGAATAGAAT
>VWZZ01000600.1:824292-853093 GCA_013399095.1 Psophia crepitans
TTCGTTGCCCTTCTCTGGACACGCTCCAGGGCCTCGATGTCTTTCTTGTGGTGAGGGGCCCAAAACTGGACACAGCACTCGAGGTGCGGCCTCACCAGGGCTGAGTACAGGGGGACACCCACCCCAGTTATATTACTGAAAGCTATTTTGTTAATATCTCTTAATTATACTGTTCCAAATGCAGCTCTCAATGGTCCAACAGCTGACAAATGAAAACTGATGCATTATACCAGAGAGACAGCATATAATTTTCTGTTTCTTATACTCATGTGTAACGATTCCCCACTGTTGGCAGGAAACAAAGCCTTTTCTGACCCAATATGGTTGCTATTACACAGTTTACCTACATTAAATCTGTATCAGTGCCTTGAAAGATTTAATGTATTACTAGCACGAAAGATCACACCTAGTTTTTAATGCCACAATATGCAAAATAGAATAGAATAGAATAGAATAGAATAGAATAGAATCTCATAGAGGGTAGCAATCACTTTGCAGCAAATATTAAATAGAATAGAATAGAATAGAATAGAATAGAATAGAATAGAATAGAATAGAATAGAATAGAATAGAATAGAATAGAATAGAATAGAATAGAATAGAATAGAATAGAATAGAATAGAATAGAATAGAATAGAATAGAATAGAATAGAATAGAATAGAATAGAATAGAATAGAATAGAATAGAATAGAATAGAATAGAATAGAATAGAATAGAATAGAATAGAATCGAATAGAATAGAATAGAATAGAATAGAATCGAATAGAATAGAATAGAATAGAATAGAATAGAATAGAATAGAATAGAATAGAATAGAATAGAATAGAATAGAATAGAATAGAATAGAATAGAATAGAATAGAATAGAATAGAATAGAATAGAATAGAATAGAATAGAATAGAATAGAATAGAATAGAATAGAATAGAATAGAATAGAATAGAATAGAATAGAATAGAATAGAATAGAATAGAATAGAATAGAATAGAATAGAATAGAATAGAATATAATTTACTCGTGCTTCTTCCAAAGAGAATAGAGGAAATTAGTTAACAAATACAAATGCACCCCACATCCCAGTTCTGAAACAGGACCCAGGCTGGAAGCCGCAGAAATACCCCTGCTTATCTTTTAACGTGTTAAACACAGACAGCAGCATGTATTAATATAGACTCGTACTGTGATAAAATAAAGCAAGGCTTAACAACATTCCTACCTTTCACGCCAATCTGAAAGCAGCTACTCACTTGTGGAAGGTAAGAGCAGGACAACACGCTCTACTTGTCTGGGTCTCAAAATTCACAGTGACACTGTTAAGTCACGTATTTCCAACCCACCAGCCCTGCTGGCTGATACCTGCTGGCTTTGACATACCACTGAGCACACAATCGAGAGCAAGGGGAGAGTACAAAGAACAAAACCAAACCCACCTCTCGGACTGGACTCCATTCTTTAAGGAACCAACGTAACTTTTCTTCTTTTCTACAGGCATCACGTCCACAAAACCACCTCTTTCGTCTGGAATAACTCCTGCGTGCACTGCACTTTTGCAGATACTGGAGCTCTGAAAAATATTTAATTATTTTGATTTACAAACTGTCTGTGTTTTATAGGTGGAGATTTACTGCCTCCATTAGCAACAAGGAAAACCAGGGAATAATAGAAAAGGAAAAAAAAAAAAAGAAAAGAAAAAAAAAAGAAAGAGTGGAGTGAAAATGCTTTGAAACAATTCTGTCTTTCTTACGGACAGACCAGAGATAAAAGATGTCATGGACCAGATCTTGCAGGCATGTCATGAACCCTGGCTGTAAGAAGATCCACCACCACCGCAGAGAACAAGCAGCCTTTCCGATGGTGGAGCTGCGCCTGGGAGATTATCCAGGGCCAAAGCTGAACCGAGGACAACTTTCCAGCCAGTGCCTCTTGGGTCTGCACCAGAGAAACCGCTGCGGTGAAACACTTCGCTAGTGACCAGCCACCTCAGCAAAGTTTATTCACCCAGTCAGTTGCTTGAAAAGCAGATGCTTTTCCTGAGTTAAGGTAAATGACCGCCAATCATCCTTTTTTCTAGGAAAAACGGAAGGACTGCACCCATTGAGTGGTGTCGGTTTTGGACAGGTATTACCCCATAAGACAACACCAAGTACGGAGGGAGATTAACGCTTCTGAAAAGACTAAAGCCTCTCTATTGCACGTCGCACCGTTCCCCCGCTCTCCGAGATGTGCGCAGTCAGAAGAGCTGGAGGAACACAAAACACTAACAACTGATGACTAAGCTCCCCAAGCATCCAGAAAAGAGAGTAAAAGCAAAGAGGGCTTAGGCATAGCATAAACTTGGCTATCGACCCTCTAGAGGATTCACATAGAGCGAGCTGGAAGAGCAACAAGCAAAACCCAGCTTTGCGCAGGGAACGGCAGCAGGTGAGAATCCCACCCCCATAAACTCCCCGATCACTAAAAATCCACAAAACCACTGCCAAGGACAAACGCTCCCGTCGCGTACGTACGATACGCATCGTGCTGTTTCGTTCTCACAGCCGTATATGGCAGGTTTGCCTTGTCCCCTATATATTTATCGCTTTGGATGGCCTATCTCTTGGCAGCTCTCTGACTTTTGAGTGCCAGTTTGGTGTTTTGCTTCTATATATGGCCAGGGGAGCAGGAGAATGCTGTGTTTGGAAGATATGCTGTGAATCCACCCGACTATGCGGTGGGAAATCTGTAAATCTAAAATTGGCTCATAAAATTCAACTTTCCTGAATCAATTCGCAACGCTCTCCACTGGGAGACATCCTAAGCGATGTTCTTTTCGAGGCATTCCTGATTTTTTTCCAGGACTTGCTGTTCTGCCGCTTACCCAAAGCTTTGACCGACAGGCTTTTTATTGCCTTACCCCAAACCTGCCCTTATCACTCTGTTGGATCACAGCCCTCTCAGGTCCCAGGCTCTGCTTTGATGAATTGATCGCAGAGCTTTCGGAGGATGAGACGTTCCAAGAGTAAGGCCCTCCCCTCAAATTCAGACGTACAACAGCTGTATGGGCAACGTAACAGCTTTCCACGGGGCACCCCCTTGGGATGCTCTGAGAGCAGCTCCTGACGAAGGGCCCTCTGAGGCATACACCATAAAATGACAATACTTTTTAGAGTGGACTATTAGCAATATTATGACTATGAGTTTAATCATCCACAGTTTCCCCATTAGTGTGTCCAGTTTAGGTTTAATCATGAAGTTCCTGTCTCCTGAGAGCGGAGCCACCCAACTTGGTTTGCTCTGGTGATAAACACCTGCCTCATTATGTAGGTGATCTATCCTCTTCCAACTAATTACCTCACAGCAGTGAACAAAAGACCTTATCTCAAGAGCAGAGAGTTGTTTTCTCTTCTAGCTCCACAGGGCTCCTGAGCAGGGATGGGGAGGGGTTTCCCTTGCAGTCTTGCATCACACTAGGAGCCAGGCAGAGTGACAAATGACAGTGTCTCATGGAACTCAAAAACTCTTTTACAGCCTTGATAAGGCCCCTTCGGGTGTTCACAGCTCCAGCATCACCCCAGAACTGGTCCCATCCACGTTGTTAGCAACAGCTGAGTTTTATTTCCTAGGCACAATTATGTGCTTGTAGAATTTATTTTTGCTGTTTCTCCTCCTCATTTACACGGCAGCGTAAAGAACTTTGCTGCAATGTGCCACCAGGGAAAAGAGGCAACAAATCTGCTGTTCCCCAGCCAGCTGCTTCTCACTGCTAACTTCAGCACTGGGAGGATGCTGGATACATTCCCTCCGCATCCTGCTTCAGCCTGGAAACCACTCACGCAGGCAGCAAGGCTGCTCTCACCAAAAGGTAACGCTATTCAGTGGAAAGACCTGGGATTTGGGCACGAACTTTCCCCATAGCATATTTTCTTGCATTTTGTTCATTTGCCCCAAATTTTAAGGCTCCTTTACGTCCCTGTTCCACAGTCTTCCTACTTTCACCATCAACAACTTCCTGCACTGCTTTTTAAAGTGAGGGCTGCCAATGTCTCCTTGTGCTTTAAGCCACCAGGAGTACCCAGGAGATAATTTTGAAAACATGCAATCCAAGATAATTTTATAATGATGAGAAAAAAGAAAAAAAACCAAACAAAAAAAACCCAAAACGTGATCAGACTGCATCTAAAGTGGGTAAAAATCCCTTAATACAAACCAAGATAGTGGTGCCTATGAGCCCCGAATAAAAATCAGGCTTATTTCATAAAAACTGCCAATTCTTCATGTCACGGCTTTGTTCTTCAAGGGCAAAACAAATTCTCACATGCTTTCCTGGGATCACGTAAATGCAAACACTATTTCTGGCCAGAAACAGACTAGCCAAGCATTTTTTGTCATCACGGCTTGGATTATCAACTCTTTATCTGCCAGAGCATTTAGCAAATCCATGTTTTGGAGAAGGTGCTAAAAGGCCTGAGGGCACTCTGCAGGGCACACAGACTGGAAACAGGGCAAGACGCTTCTTTTTCTGTTAGATAACTTATTTAAGAAGACACAGTTGGAGCACAAGTCCCCCCAGGGCCATGAAGGTTCCAACCCAGACATGAAGCCAAAGAGCCCTCCCAGAAGACTCAGCACTTGTCTCATCCAGCTTATTCTGTGCTTTAATCATTCCTCAGCCATGGGCTCGGGTTAATTCACAGCATCTCCTCTTGGAGAGCATCCTGCACAGCCCGTGCTCCCTTGGGAAAAGCCTTTGCCCAAGCTCTCCTTGCGTGGCAAGCGTGTTTCTCTTGTCAGCTTTCCAGCCTGAGCGCTTCTCACCACCAACACCTCTCCCTTCGCAGCGTGTTCCACAGCCGCCTCAAATCCTTTTTCCCAGCTGGTTTCACCTGCTTTGCCACCAACCTCGCACCGTCGCAAGCACCTAAACCCTTTCCTTAACACGCCCGCACCACGCTATCAGTACAGCAGTCCAGACAAAGGTTAACCAAACCCTCTAGGAAGTGGCCAAATACCTCTTTTTTTTTTTCTTTTCTTTTCCCTATTTTATTTTCCTCCCAAATCACAGTCCATGCCCCCGTTTATGAAACAATACCCAGGGGGTAGGGTAGGAAATGGAGCTTGAGATTCATTATAGGATACTAATCCTTTTGCGTCAGTACAAATCAGGGAATGGTGCCAGCCCGGGATGCTGGTCCTGCCCTAATACCCTTGTAATCGCAGGCCCCATTCGGGGGTAATCTGAGGTAGTTTTGTCCTCAGTAAAAGAGAGAAAACTATTTGCCATTTCCTGCAGGTCGGAGCACGCACAGAGGCAGGTACTGCGGGGTGGCAGCTGCCGGACGACTCTGCATGTGAGCTCGTCCAGGCTAAGCTGTTTGTGCAGCTCTACCTTTAAAAAATTGGTCTTGAGTGAAATAAAATAACAGTTTGGGGGGTTTTGGGGGGGTTTTGTGGTTGGTTTTTTTTTTTTTTAAATTGCTTTCACAGTTTCTTGCCCCAAATTATCGTACGTTTTCTGCAGGATGTTTTTTCTCAGGAGTCTGCAAAGCTCCACGGTGACCCCGAGCTGGGGGACCACAATCTGCTGACTGCTTCCCCCAGGCTTTTGGAAAGCACATTCCTACAGGCTACACAGCAGCAGTGAGCTGGCGTTTCTGAACAGACTCTACAACAGGGGGGGGGGGAAAAAAGAAAGAAGAAAGAGGAACCAGCAAATGGAAAATCATTGAAAACCAGTTNCACGGGCTCTCCTCTTGGAGAGCATCCCGCACAGCCCGTGCTCCCTTGGGAAAAGCCTTTGCCCAAGCTCTCCTTGCGTGGCAAGCGTGTTTCTCTTGTCAGCTTTCCAGCCTGAGCGCTTCTCACCACCAACACCTCTCCCTTCGCAGCGTGTTCCACAGCCGCCTCAAATCCTTTTTCCCAGCTGGTTTCACCTGCTTTGCCACCAACCTCGCACCGTCGCAAGCACCTAAACCCTTTCCTTAACACGCCCGCACCACGCTATCAGTACAGCAGTCCAGACAAAGGTTAACCAAACCCTCTAGGAAGTGGCCAAATACCTCTTTTTTTTTTTCTTTTCTTTTCCCTATTTTATTTTCCTCCCAAATCACAGTCCATGCCCCCGTTTATGAAACAATACCCAGGGGGTAGGGTAGGAAATGGAGCTTGAGATTCATTATAGGATACTAATCCTTTTGCGTCAGTACAAATCAGGGAATGGTGCCAGCCCGGGATGCTGGTCCTGCCCTAATACCCTTGTAATCGCAGGCCCCATTCGGGGGTAATCTGAGGTAGTTTTGTCCTCAGTAAAAGAGAGAAAACTATTTGCCATTTCCTGCAGGTCGGAGCACGCACAGAGGCAGGTACTGCGGGGTGGCAGCTGCCGGACGACTCTGCATGTGAGCTCGTCCAGGCTAAGCTGTTTGTGCAGCTCTACCTTTAAAAAATTGGTCTTGAGTGAAATAAAATAACAGTTTGGGGGGTTTTGGGGGGGTTTTGTGGTTGGTTTTTTTTTTTTTTAAATTGCTTTCACAGTTTCTTGCCCCAAATTATCGTACGTTTTCTGCAGGATGTTTTTTCTCAGGAGTCTGCAAAGCTCCACGGTGACCCCGAGCTGGGGGACCACAATCTGCTGACTGCTTCCCCCAGGCTTTTGGAAAGCACATTCCTACAGGCTACACAGCAGCAGTGAGCTGGCGTTTCTGAACAGACTCTACAACAGGGGGGGGGGGAAAAAAGAAAGAAGAAAGAGGCACCCGCAAATGGAAAATCATTGAAAACCAGTTTTTAGAGGCCNCTGTGAAAAAAAAGAAAGAAGAAAGAGGCACCCGCAAATGGAAAATCATTGAAAACCAGTTTTTAGAGGCCTAATATTAAGAGATTTCAAAAAAAATGACTCTTTGCCTAGTTTTAGCATCAAGTCGCTGCTTATCCCCATGAGCAGAGTTTAGAAAAACAAACCAATAAAACCAGCTCGCATGCTTTCTTGCCACTGCTCTGCACTACATCCCCGGCTCAGAAACACTGCCCAGCTCCAGAAAGAGGGCCACGGGGGAGGGGGAAGAAGGCCTATTTCTGCCAACTATATAATGTGACAGTATAGAATAAAAGCCCTTTGGTGCTCATCTGTAGATCCCAAATCACTTTGCAAAGGTGGACAAGCACTGGCATGGTTTGACAGCCCATAATGCGTGGAGTAGTTAAGTGACCTGCCCAAGTCCATAAGAATAAGTCAGTGTCAGAGAGCAGAAGGGCTCCCCCAGCCCGGCGGCGTAGCTGTTGGTGCTGCTTCTTTCTTCACCCCTCATTTCCCCATCCCCACACTGCAGTGATCACGGAGAGTTTGACTCTCTTCCCTCAACCACAAAGTATGACCTCGGCTCTGCGACAGAGACATCGTGATGCCCGGGGTCGTCAGGGAAAGGAGCGTACTCACATCTGCGTAAACATTTGTGCCAAACACCGGTGCCCAGTACGATGGTTCGTCTTTACAGTGGGCCGGACAATAAATCCTAGAAAACAATTTATTCATATTTATTCTCTATATCGAGGCGCAACAGGAAAGCAAGCTGCATTCTTGGGAGATTTCAAGTGCCTGCATCTGGTCTGCAGGTGGCAACAGCGAATTTAATTATTTGTTCCCCTCAGATGACATTTGGTGGTTACTGCAGAACTGCAAACAGAGGGGCTTAGACCCCTAAAAGAGGGACCGGCCTTTTACGACAGTTTCAAAGGCGAGTACCTATATTTTTTGCACGCTGCTGTGCAAGCAATTATTTGCGCGTGCGTGAGCCCCCCCCTGCACTGCCACAACTTGCACCTGCACAACGCAGCTTTCCAGAGGAAACGTCTCCCACGGTTTAAGGCGGAAAGGAAACCTGCATCCAAACCCAGCAAGCGCAGGAGAATAAAGCTGGAGTGCAAAGCTGCACACTCACACGCAGGGGTGTGTCGAGATGGGATTGCGCAGCCTGACGTACACGTTACTGAAGCGGTCTGAAGGCTGAGCGTGAGTTTGATACCGCAGTGCCAAGGTGAGCATGGTGGTAGGAGGAAATACGCCGTTCCCAACCCCCTCCCCTCCAGTTCCTCCGGTTAAATCAGCTCCATTCCCGCTAGCCCTCAGATCTGGGGATCTCAGCATCCTCCGTTGAGCTGCCCCTCCTGAGAGCAGCGCGGGTTTAAGCTGAACCTAAGTGGGCTTGTGTTACCTTGGGCAATGGGTCGCCGGCTTTTTGAACTGGCACAGCTCAGCCACTGTAGTATAACAGTCCAGCGTCTGTGCTGCGGAAATAAATACGGAAAGGCAAATTACTAGACCTGACAGCTCAGGCTGCTGCAGAAAACACAAGCCACAGTCACGTCTGGTGAGACCCATGTCCAGCTGAGGGCACCAGGAGGAAAGCTGCTCGCTCCTTTACCAGCAGCATCTCCCAGGAGAGGGCTGACCAGCTCCCCAGCAGATATCATAGAATCACAGACTGGTTTGGGTTGGAAGGGACTTCAAAGATCATCTAGTCCCACCCGCTGCCATGGGCAGGGACACCCCCCACCAGCCCAGGGTGCCCAAAGCCCCATCCAACCTGGCCTTGGGCACTGCCAGGGATCCAGGGGCAGCCACAGCTTCTCGGGGCACCCTGTGCCAGGGCCTCAGCACCCTCCCAGGGAAGGATTTCTGCCTCACATCTAATCTCCCCCCTTTTAGTTTAAACCCATTACCCCTTGTCCCATCAAATCCTGCTACTACACTACAACGTGGCCTGAAAAAGGCCACAGCTTTCAAAAGAGAAAAGCAGGTGACCTACAAGATGGTGTATTTTTGCCAGAGCTCCAGACACGGAGTCCAAACAACCTGACGCCTACAGCTTTCCCTGAAAGTGGCTCGCGTGGATCTCTTCAAAGTGGTGATCATATGGAGGAGGAGGAATTATTCCAAGATATGCAGAAAGTGGGAATCATTGAAAAAGAACTCCATAGTATTTATTGACATGCTTACCATAAATATGATGACTTACTGTTATAAACTAATTCTGTATGTATTGTGTGTTTCATTATACTACTGCACTATTATATTGGGTGCACTTTTTTTCAGGTTTTATACAGCGTTCACACTAGGCTGAGACTTTGCTAGGATGGCTCATCTTCCATCACTTTACCATCAGCAGCTTGTGACACTGCAGCTGATGTTTGGACCTGACCGTGACCTGTCACCAGGAGATGCTGCTGAAAACGGTCGCTTATCACCCTTTTCTGCACCTTCCTCAGATCCCTACAGAACAACGAGGTGGTTGATGGTGGATTTGCCCGTAGTGGGTGATGGATCACCCCTCTAGGGTGTTATCGTGGTACTGAACCATTTGACATGACCACTTAACATGAGAAAGCCCACTGTTAGGAATGATGCTTTCAAGCATCCCATAAAACCCTAGCAACAACGGTTTCTTCTCAGTTTTTGAAACTTACTTGTGACTTTGGAAACCATGAATGCATTTGAAGGTTTACTTTTCCTGCAAAACAAGCAAACAAAAACATTTATTAGAAAAAAACCCAAGCATACCAGAATTACTTGAATCACTACGCCCACATATGAGTGAACTTCAGACGCCTGAACTTCTGCTTATATTTAAAGCAAATACAAAAACTTATTAATGAAAATGGCACCTAAAAGACTCCACGCCGTTCCTGGTAGACTTCACAAAAGCCGGTGTCCTCCCCTTCCTCGTGATATCAACCAGCCCTCCTTTGTTGTCCAGGATGCCGTAATGAATCGCAGCACGACATATGCTTGACGACTGACAAAGGGAACAAATACAAATAGGATGTGAAATAAATCCCATTCCCAGAGCAACGCTGAGCAGCCGCTGAGCAAAAAATGAAGGAGAAATGAAACCACCACCAAAGCGCCAAATGGAAAATAAGCTGAGTACACTCCTTCGGAATCTGGTTGTTAAATCTTACTCTTACACAGCCTTATTCTATTATTATTATTATTATTATTATTATTATTATTATTATTGTTATTGTTATTGTTATTGTTATTGTTATTGTTATTATTATTATTATTATTTTAAGCACTGCCTGGTTGGATGGCAAGCTTTTTTTAAATAACAAGGCCGTACATTTGCATACAATTTAAAAGAAAAGCAGCAGTGGAAATCAACGACCAGTAGGAAATATTTCCAGTTCTCAACGAAATATTCAAACCCAAAATAATTCCGCTGAAACCACTTGGAGGAGGGAGCTGTCTGCAGTCATGGAACTTGTAGATCAAAGCGTATCACGGGCGATGCAGTCATGCACCAACAGCGAGAATGGGGAAAGCAAACACGGCTTTGCACAAAATCCCTTTTATCTGCAACCTTTCCTCACCCCAAAAGTAGTTTTGATGGGAAAACAGTGCTGCCATGCCTTAGTTATAAACTATCTTGCTAATTCACGATCCAGGAAATCAGCCCAAAATATTATTTAGTTGCAACATTTCGCAGTGTTTCTCATATAAAGTTTCTGCTCAGCGTGACAGCTGCCCACACTGAAGAAGAGGTCTTTGTAAGAACTGTCTGCTGATCCCCACCCCTCACTTTCCACGGGTTTCATTGCACATTAAGGGCATTCACGACAAAATCAAGTCTGGAATCACTCTGCCTTTCCAGACGGCTTCTTTTTTCATCCCTAAGATGAGGAAAATACAGATAATCTTTATTCGCACCATCTTACAGCACCACAACTGGAGAATACGAAAAGCCAAATTACAACACTGGAATGGGTGGCTTTTCCCATTTCTGTTGTTACCGCTAACTCCCCACAAATTACATCTATGAGCTATTAAAAGGTACTTACACTCTCATAATAAAATGTTCCAAAGATCTTTCCCTTACTGTACAAGCAGCCAGCTGGGCACAAATACCTGGTGAAGATACATATCTTTGAGGGTGGCAAAAAAACAATTCAAGAAAAACAGACTTTGACTCTATTTCATTTAATAGTCATTCCATTCATTACACGTAATTCTTCCATCCAAAAACAAGATTGCAAAATAGCTACTTTTTAAAACAGTTTCTCCACTCTCCTTAAAAGCCTGACCAATATTTAGATTCTGTGGATTTGGTTTTTCTCCAAGTGATAAACTGTCCCGTTCTTTGCAGAAACCTTAACCAGAAGTTCTTGACTGGCTGGGAGGGGACAAGCCATGAATTATTGGTCTGGCTTGGACAGCAGTGGAATGCATGAAAAAGGCTCAAAAATGACTCTGCCAAAATTTATTAAACCATTTTGGACACCTGAAACTGTGGGTCATCATGGCTGAATAAAACAAACTGAGTCACCTTATTGCCAGGCTTGGCTGAAGGCTTTGTATTAAGAGAAATAAAGGCGCTTTTTTTACCAAAAAAAATAATCTACCCAGATAGTAAAAAAAGTAAAATACACAGTATAGCTTATTG
This sequence comes from Psophia crepitans, assembly GCA_013399095.1. Lineage (NCBI taxonomy): Eukaryota > Metazoa > Chordata > Aves > Gruiformes > Psophiidae > Psophia > Psophia crepitans. The sequence continues at coordinate 835,706 of VWZZ01000600.1, forward strand.
TACGTTTGCAAGAACCAGACAATTTTTAGGCCACTTTTTCCCCGCAGTGCTCCAAGAGGTATCAATAAAACGCTACCTGTTGCATGTTGAGCCTCTGCATTTGTCTCTCATCTTGGTTTCACAGGTAATGACTTGTGCTGGGGAGAAAAAAAATCAACATTTAAAAAATAAAAGAGACTGCCACAGCCTGCTCTGGAACGACGGAGAAGAGCAACCACCATACGTCTCTCCTGGAGGTCTTTGGTGCAGCGAGATAAAAATCTTATCACGGATGAACCCAGCCTGGAGAAGTCTGTGCCTCTTTAGCTGTTCACCTGAGACAGGTGTCTTTGGAAATATTAGCAAGGAAGAGACATCTGACAGCTGAAGGCTTTGATTTATGGCCCGAGGTCTGCAGCCAGAGGTCTCATTCTCCATTTAATTACAGACTCTCCAGATGCTGGCAGATAAACTTGAAAAGGATGCATTGGCTTGCCTCACCTTGCTTTCACAGTAAGTCTCTTTTAATTAACAGCGATTAGAAAACAACTGAGGAAGTACTACCAGCTCCACAAATAACTTCAGAAATCTTCCCAAGCAAGACATGAAAAGCAAACAAATGAAAAAACCCAGAAAAGCTGCAAAGGAGGTAACTGCTGAGTGTGGAATATTTTAAATGGGAAATAAACCCAGTCTTTCCTAAACTGGTTACTGATCGAGGGAGATTTGCTTCATTGATACTTCCCTGAGATGGCTAAAAAGGACAAATGGCTATTGCAGATTGACGTGCAGAAGGCACGTGTGGCTTTCCAAAGCTTTGCTCCCCACTTCTGCTATAATGAACAGTGACTTTTTGCACAGATTACCTCCCCCTCCACTCAAACATCCTCCCAGCTATTTTTTCACTGAGCACCTTCATCCCTTTCCACACCTTTTCCCATAAAGCTACCTCAAAACTTGTAGGAGCTGAAAAAGAAAGAGGCCGTCTTACTCATGTAAGTGTCTGGGATGTTTTTCTTGGGCTTGGTGGGTTTGATGGGTTTGTTTTCCGGAGGGTAGAACTGCACCGGCTTTTGCTCCATGACCTGTGAAATCTCCACTTCATTAGTCTCATCTGTCTCAGAGATGACGGGATCTTCGTAACGGTAATCTTGTTAGAAGAGGGGATTAAAAATAATTACAGTGTGTTTGCGTAGATGGGGAAGTCAGAGGGGTTCGTGTGCTGAGGGAGATGGTTTGGTGAGGATCTGCTTTTAGGCAGTTGGAAACTCAAAAATGCCGGTTAAGGGCTGCAGAGGGCTACTGCCAGGGCAGGTCCAGCACTGGAGGGGACATCTGCTCCTCTGCACACAAAGCGGCAGTTAGAGCATCCTACAACAAAGGCTTGAAATGATCCTCACTAATTACAGAGCAAAGCGCGGATGTCACTTCTTCTGTTTCCCATACAGCTCCTTCTCTCTGGAGGAAAACACAAATTTGCTGAAGGTCATCTGAAAAAGAGGGCCCTGCTATTTTCCCACCGGGTTTGCTTCTCCAAACCGCCCCCTGAGCACGGCGTCAGCCCGTTCCCCGGTGCAGCAGGGGGTCCTGCAGCAGCGCGACCCTGGCTTTAGCACCTTCTTCCTCGCTTTGCCTCCGCCAGAGAACCACCCGCCCGCTCCTGCAGCCGGGCAAAGGGATTTGGGAAACGGTGCCAACGAAATGCATTCTGCTTGGCCGGTCCTAACCCTGTGCTGCTCTCATCCTCGGCAATGGGGAGAGGAACGATGTGAACAAAGGGATGATGGATGGTGGCTCCGAGGGAGCTTTCTACCACCGGTGCATCCCATCCCCTACCTCCCTGCTGCATCCCCTCTGCACCCCAGGGACCCTCCTCCAAATCCCAAAGGCTAAAAAGGAAAAACGCAATGCTGCAGCAAAATAAACCTCTGCTCTGGGCAAGTCTCCAGGGAACCTGCCTGTTTCTAAGAGCTTGGTTCTCTGTGAAGCAAAACACACAGGAGAAGAAAAACGCCCTGAATGCATGACCCCAGGAGATCCTGCGTGCTGCATCACTGGAGACTTCAGTGTGAAGAATATTTTTGAGACTTTATTTTATTTTTATTTTCAGGAAAAACCATCCATGCTCCCCTCCTCTCCTCTGAGACACACAAATCGCTATATTCATTTTTCAGCCATGAAAACCGAGGTGGGGAGAGAGGGAAACGCTCCGTCCCCAGCCCCTGAAGGAGCGGGGCGGGTGGCCAAGCTTTGCCCACCCACGTCGCCTCCAGTAAGCGCCGGAGAACATTCCCTTCCCAAACAAACGCTGCGAGGACGGGATCGCTCCTGCCAGCGCCCAAAATCCCGCTGGAGCTCCCGAGCCAAACCAACGTAAGCTCAGAGCAGCTTCCCCTCATCCGAGCGCTGAATCCGAGCTCCGGATTTTAAGCAGTTCAGGGCTTTTCGGTCCCAGCAGCAGCCACGGATTTACCATGTGTCACGATGTTGACATATTAAGGATGGCTAATTAAAAGGTGCATAAAGCTATGGCTGCTTCTAATTAAAACTTTCCAGGCATAATTTTCCCCCACCCAGGAGGGTGCCCCAAGCGCCCCACCACGTACCTTTGTAGCAGAGGTTGTTCTGGCAGCCCCCTCCGTAGCTCGGTGGGCACTCGGAGCAAGGGCGGCCGGTCCTGTACGGGGCTTCTCCGATCCAGTTGCCCCTGCAAGCACAGGAGTGATGCGCACCCATCAGACACCCAAATACCCATCCAAGGCCCCGAGCCCGCCTGGCACTAAGGGCGTGGGGAAAACGGGTGTTCCTGCTGTGCTCATCCTTGGATAGGGGGCTGTACACGGTGAGAAGATGGCCTGTCCCCACTCCTTCCACCCCCGTGCTGCCTGTCCTTCTCCAGCAATAGCTCAGCGGCTGCCTGCCTCTTGTTCATCAGAACCACAAAAATCCCACCGTTTTCTGGGACACCCCCAGGCAGCTGCACGGGACAGGCTGGAGCACAGCTCCCACCCTTTCGAAGCTGCTCCATCTTCCATCCGGAACCATTTCCAAACAGAAACCCACCAGAAACACACGGACCCTCACGCCAGATCATCTGGGGACCAGAGCGGCACTTTGCACTCTCTCCTCACCCAACCTGGCTCCCTCAAGTCCCACGTTTTGCCTCTGAGGCTGCAGAAACATCGTCCTGGCCCAGAGCAACGAAGCAGAGACTAAGCAACCAGCCTAGGAAAGCGTTGTAAGAAAAAAGTTCCTCCTCATTTCACCTCCACGATGACATTTTTAGGGTTTTACTTAAATAAATCGCGTGCAATATCGCTTTTACGTTAAACTCCGGTATAAATACTGCGACCTAAGGCAAACAGAAGCAAATCAATGGATTACTGCTTTTTCCTGAAGAAACTACCCAGAGAAAAAAGCCCTTTTTGGCACTCTGTACTAGAGTGTGGGGGCTGAGAGGGGTGAAGGAGCCGGAGCTCAGCCCGTGGCTACGAACCCTTTGGTTGTTGCTCTCAGCTGTCTCCACCTTTAAGGCCAGATGAGGACAGTGCGCACTGATGCCAGAGCGAAAAGATTAAGCCGAAACTGCAGAAATGGAGTATTTTTCCATCCATCAGCCCTGAACGGATGATGTGCAAATAGCCCAGCCTGCTGCGTGAGCTCCACGGGAGATGGTGCGATCCCAACCGAGGGGGTGGTTATTAAATCCCAGCAAAGCACAGCACAATGTGCTCGGTGGGGAGAGGGGCTTGGACAGCCCAGCCACAGGGTTCTGCCTGCATCCTGCTATGAGCTGCCAGCTCCGCACCCGCACGTCTCATTTCTCTGCGTTGTCCTGCCCTGAGATCTCCAGAAGTCAGATGCTCTCCGAGCCACTCCATTCATATACAGCGATTTCCCTGTTTCATCTGGTTGCCAAGATTTAAATCGCCCAGGAGTTGGAGTAGGAATGTTTCTCCTATTAGCCATCACAGCAGAAAATATTAACTGCCATTGCCAGGGAGGAAACTCCTCCTGGATGTAGTAGTCAAGAAATGTGATTTTCATTCTGAAATTTAAGCAAACCATCAAGCAAACTGCATCAGTCGAGATTTAGCTATTTCACTCTTTTTCTTTTTTTTTTTAAGTCCCGGGCAGCTCATCGGGTCTGGGATTTCTCTCTTCGCAGCTCCTTGCAGCGGCCCCCAGCTCGCTCCACTTCCACCAGCCCCCGCTGCAGGGCTGGCTTTGCACGAAGCCGCGGTGTGTTTAAACCAGCAGATTTTGCAGGGAGGGGTGGTGAAAAATGCGTCGTGATACCACAGCCTACCTGGCTGGGTACGGAGGCTGCTGCTGGAGCAGCGCTGAGAGGCGTTAATCACCACCTCACCCCCTCCCAGCAGCGGAGAGAGAGAGCAAGCCTGGCTTGGCAGCGCACCCCAGCTCCGTCCTGGCCATCTCCTGCTCCTCCTTCCCATGGCAGGAACATCAAAGCTCCAGCCTGGCCCCAGCCCCTCATTCAGTTTTCCAGGCAATGCTCAGAAATCTTGAACCAGCTCTGTGCTGCCGTCTAAAGAGAAAATTTAAAGCCACAACCACCAGTCTAGACTGCCTGAAATCTCTTCCCCAGATCCTGGGCTAGTTAAGCCCCCTGCCAGTTTCGGAAAGCTGGAGAGCGCCCAGCTCATCTGCCTTACTTCGGCGAGTAGTTGCAGACCAGGTAGACGGCGTTCTCCCAGATTTCTCCCCAGACGTTCATCTGCTTGCAGACGTTCACGGCACAGCCGACCTTGTTCGTCGTGGCCCAGACGATCTGCAAGAGCAACGCGGTTATTGAAAATAAGCAAACTACCCCACGGTGGGCACGTGCTGCAGTGACAACTGGGACACGGGGGGGGTGCAGGGAGTATAGCTACTATATGTAGTAGAGCAGCTATATATACAATATATATAGTCCTTCGCCTCCTTTACCTGGGTGTAATGCGTGCACATAGAGCCCGTGCATTTATCTGGGCACCACGGGTTGCACTCATGAGGATATGGGTACGTGTAATCTTTGACTTCATCATACCAAGACTGGACGTGGAAAGCTGGAGACCGATACCTGTGTGAGCAAAGACAGTTTAAATCGCAAAGTTCTGGTAGATGTTTTTGAACGATACCTGTAGCCTCCTGCCACATCGTAAGCTCAGATTTTAATACAAGTTTTGCTAATTTTTATATAAAAGCTTCTTCAGGCAAGTTCCATTCATTGAGAAGGTGTTGCTTAAAGAACCCAGTAGCGTGGTCAAATGAACAGAGAAAATCTCAGTGAATATGTTAAAGTTGGTTTGGGTTTTTTCCCCCCTGAGATTCACAACCCGCTCTGACTTTCTGTATTGTTTATAGGTTTGACACACTCTTCAAGTCCCACTGACCTGAAATGTCCTCCTGACTTTTCCACACAACTACAAAAACCCTCCAGTTCGGCGGAAGGTTGTGTTTTGAAAGTAAACAGAAGTCAAGGTTTGCCAAACATCTTAAACCGAAAGCCATCGAGTACCCGTTTTACCACCAGACAATTTGCTAAACGTGGAAGCTCGCTAACAGCTAACACTGTAAGACCTTTGAGAGCGAGCGGGCTTTTTCACACTCACATCACACCGACAGTTAGCAGCACAGGCTAGTTGGTGCACCACACCTACCCCACCTTTTATCGCAGCGATTTCCCCCCGCACGAAGCCCCGCGCGCACGCTGCAGGCACTTGGTGCAAACTTTGCACGAGACACGGCAGTCTGCTGCGGCGCTGATGTGACTCGCGCTGCTCGGGGGAGCGCAAACGGTGTTAAAACTACCTGTAGAAACTCACAGGCGCTTCGCGTGCTACGTACGCGGTGAGCAACCAGCAACCCGCAAGCCCTGGATCAAAGCAGAGCAGTGCTTCAAACCCACTGCTTTTTACTGCTTTCAACAGCTCCCATGAAGCAAGCGGCCAGGAATACGAATGATGTCATTGCCAACTGGAGTTTGTTCTTTCAGCCAACTCTTCATTAAAAATCGTTCATTAGAAGTATTTTTAAAACAGTAATCTCATGATGTCATTAAGCGAATACTTTCCGAATCCTATTTTACAGGAGAGGAAATTGAGGCAATCAAGTTACGGCGTGTTCCTGAAAAAAACTGAGATAAATCTGATTTCTTTTTCCTCTCAGTGACTGCAAAGGGAGGGAGATTGGATCTACCTCCATCAGGAACCCATGGCCATCTTCAGCGCTTGCAGGAGAGCCAAGAACAGCCTGATCTTTTGACTTTGTTTCCAATGGATTAACCACTCTACTTTCCAATCATTATTTAATTCTGCCAACAAAAATGGCCCCAATTTTTATATCGGGCCAATTTCACACCAGCAAATTTCCATTGCTTTCCACCAAGCTCTACCTGATTTGCAACAAGCGTAACTGCATTTGCACCCATCAGGGCTCCTGAGCACGTACAGAATGTTTGCTGTACAAAGCAAGCTCAACCTGTAACAAGCTTAATGATAGGGACTTAACAATATACAAATTTCACCATGAGATGGAGAGGTGAATCCGTTTGGAAGCCTCAAAGTCAGCGTTCCTAGCTAGGTTAAAAACCTTCCCCAGAAAGTTGGGAAAAAAAATAAATCTGCAATGTGGTTTCAGTAAAAAGAAATTAGGAGCTGGATAAATATTTAGGGGAAATACAGCAAGAGCTAATTAAAAAGTCTACAGCAATGAGTTCTGAACTCACAGCTGAGTTCAGGCATTGTTCTTGAGAAACTTCAGCTTTCAGCCGGTTCTCAGCATGGTGCCAGAAACTCCTCCGAAACAGCAGATTTGCTCCTCAATCTGTCGCTGTTCTCCTTAAGGAGCAAGAGTGACCGCAGGCACACTGCAGTGCAGTACCTGGAGGTGCAGGTGAATGGGGTAACCCACATCAATGTTGGTTTGCTGGCAACAGTCAGCTGAAGGTGGCTGCAGATGTTTTCACTACAACCATTTCACTGCAGCAGTACCAATTATGGATCCTCACCTTCTCTCCCATCTCCCCAGTGCTCCAAGTATCAACAGGGCAAACGTTTCCATCTGACTCTAATGGAGGACCCATAAACTGCTTTTTGCAAGGAGCTTGTAGCTCTTACCTGCCCCAGTGAACCGCCAAGTTCTGTCCGATTGACCTGATGAGGTTACTAGGTCCATGGTCCCAGATGCACTCCTGAGCCCAAGCGTGGGCTGATCTTTCCAGCTCATCATCCCAGGTCTGCAGGGGGTGGGGAGAGAAAAGAACAGGTCAGTTCATCATCTTAAGCTTATTAGATCAAGAGACTCAACCAACAGCAATTAGAGAAGAAAGAGAGACTAAATTACAGCTCACCGCTGGCGGCTGTCCTGGTGAAGCCAGCACATTTTAATGATGTGCCCTGACCTAAAAGCAAGTTTCTCAAGAGGAGCCCCTGCCATAGAGGTGCAGGGCACTAAGCGATCTGTCGTTTTTCCTGCTTGATGTCATGTTGCTTAGGAGACGCTTTGCACAGGTCAGCAGAAAACAGACCCGGTAAGACCTCAAAAATCCATATAGACTACCCACGCTAAAACATAACAAGACATTCTTGGCAGGTGTTTTTTCTAATCTGTTTTAAAAAAAAAAGAAAACAAAAACCCAAAACATCACAGAGATGCCAGCGCTTCCCCGTGACTCCTGTTTCCAAGATCTACAAGACTCCTAACATGCAGCCGGTTCTCTGATGTAGCTGCAGCGCGATTTTCCGCCCATTGTCCTTGCTACCAGGACATTTTCCTGGCTTTCCCATCAAGGGGACCTCCAACAGTGGATGTACTCCTGCCCTTCACTACCCATACAGGTGGAGATTTTTGGCCCAAACTCTTGAGCGAGGGGTGTGGGTCTGAGCCTCCAAGTCCCACCTCTCCTTCTCCTTCCAGGACAACCGCTGAGTCCACCGATGGATCCAATCAAATTTAACAGAGGTTGCGAAGTCCCAGAGCTGTTAAGCTCATGTCATTCACGCTGCATCACGTTAGAAGTGACAAATCCCGTTTACGCTCCCGTTGAGGGAAGGACGTTGGTGCGAGGTCAGTCCTCGCTGAGTGTCACCCTGCCGTAAGCCAAATGAGAGCTCAGATGTGATACAAAGGCAAACAGGAAAGCGGGTGTCGCTGGCTCCACCGCCCAGGAGTGTATTTGCTTTAAAGGCCGGACTTGCCGGACCCAGCAGGCAGTGCCCTGAATTCACCGTGTAGTTACTGACAGCTGGTCCGTTCAGAACAGTCCTTAGAGGATAATTCATTGGGATTAAAATACTACCGTGCATTCCTACAAATAACACCAAAGAGGAGAGAGGTCTTGTCATTTGTCTCCAGTCCACTCACGGGCCAGCGTGAAATTACGTCCTCTTTGGCCATTTACCATCACAAGCAGCTGGTCTTTAGTCCTGTCTTCTCCAGAAGAAAAGCAACTCCTGATCTCAAACATACCAAAGGACCCATCAGAGCCCGTTTGGAGGACTGGAGGGCATGTAGGGTCTCAAACACGTTTTAGAAACATCAAGTGCTCATTCCACGTAAGTATCTGAACACCGTCTTGGGCCGTTATAGCTGGGATGGGGAGGGACCTCGTGTCCCTGGTGAAGATGACAGGAAAACACAGTGTCTCCTGGAACTTGATGTGTCCACACTATCTTCGTAAGGCAAACATGAGCTCATCCAACTGAGCTAACAGCCCAGGCCCCTGAGAACAGCTTATCATTAAGCACACTCAGCAACCCAGACTCCAACAACACCCCAGAGCCGCTCTGAGCTCATCAGCTTGGCTTTGAACTGACCAGCGGCCAAGCAAATTCATGTCAGCCTGCGGAACCCCGTGCAGACACGGCTCTGACAGAGGGAATGAAGCCACTTTCCGTCGCCGCCCTCCGGCTCCTTGAAGGTGCACGGGATCCGACCCACCACACGCACATTCCCAAACCTCTGTTCAAGCAGACTGTTCCAACTGCGCCCAGACACACAGCTCACTGCGGTCTCCCGCTTTCCGCACCAGGCAGTGACCAGCCACAGCCACCTTCCCACCCCATACATAAGCCACAGAAGCTCTCCCAAGACGTTCCGCGCTGCTAGGGCTTCAGACTTTCTAACAGAGCGTCATTCCCTGCAGCCTCGAAGCCTGAGACGTTCCAAATCTCCTAATTTAATGCAGAGACGTTATGAGCAATAGGCCATTAAATGGAAATTGATGTGAACGTATGTGTGACATCTTCCTCTGATGCCTACGGATAAAATAAATGAACTCGGACGAAAGATGCTCAACAGGCGATTGGGAACGAGCTACATCTTTGCACGGCTTTGTGCTTGATAAGTAGGGAAGCTCGTTTCTGCCGGCGGCGGATTACAAACCAACCCGTTTAAATTAGAGCCGTTATTTGCCTCTCGCTTCTCAGATGTGGATGCGGTCAGGAGGCTGGAATTATTTCAGAGCAATAAACTTATTTTTAAAAAAAAAATTTATTTCAGACTTTCCCAGCTACGCTTGCAGGAATTTTTTTATGCCAATGCTCAAAGCAGTATCTAGGAAGACTGCTGAAGCCAGAGGGGCCGTGTACGTCTACGCTCAGTTCCCTTCTTCAGCAGAGACTGAGAAGCCTCCGGGAATGTTCCATTCCAGGCGATTTAGCAAACGGACTCTTTTTTTTTTTTTTTAACTCCAGCAAATCTGTGCATGTAAAATACATGTATGGCACACACGCAGTATACTACAATTTGTAGGTTCAGATTTAATAAGAATATATCCCAGAAGGAGTCTACTTACTCAGCCTAACTCATCTGTAAGCCTAACAGTAGGCACCTAAACTGTAGCGACCAGCTCACTCTCTCATTTTTCTCCCCAGCTTTGACTTATTGCAATATTGGCAATTTACCTTTAAAAATGGCATGAGAGTCCAGGACTGACATGTCCTGGCAGAAGCTTGGACACGCTTTGGTAACCCAAACAGAAATACTATCCCATCCTGACAAGGACAAGTCACCGCCCCACAGTTCAGAGGAAGGACGGATACCTTACACATGAAAACAAACTATTTTCCTTCCAGCAGGCTGTACCGAGAACAATTCCGTTTTACCCAGCTGTCTTGGAGCCCTTCACAAGAGGAAAGATTTCTGCCCTTCGTCACCACTGGAAGCCATCTGAGAAAGCCATCTCAAAAGGTCAAGATGGCTTAGGAACTATTATGTCCTTTTAACTCTGGGTTCGTTAACAAGGAGTTTGTTCGGGTCTTGGCGCCCATCCACTGACAGCTATCATAAAGCCCAAACACAGAGTGGAAGGGTCAATTCTAAAGCTGTTACAAGGTTAAAGTGATTCAGTATCCAGGAAGATGTACACTGCTCACTCGTCTTCCATTAACACTGAATACCTGTGCTAGCTTTCAATTAATTATACAAACCCAGCAGCAAAACTTACATCATTTCCTCACTCCACTTTACCTTTAGCCCATATGTACGTAATTCTTTTGATCTCCAGACAAGTCACACGACTGTGTTATTGCGTGGACTTGGCAGTGCTAGGTTAACGGTTGGCCTTGATGATCTTCAAGGTCTTTTCCAACCTCAACAATTCTATGCTCTCTTATTTACAGCCTCCACTGACCAAAGTTCATCCCGGAGTAGATAAATATGTCCCTTTCCTGGGATACATTGGCTCCCCTTGCCACTTACGATTGCTTAAATACGTCAGACGCGGAGCTGGGAGAAAGGACTTCCACCGAGCGGTGCTGGAAGGTGGATGGGCAAGAACAAGTTCTACCCACTTATCCACAAATCGGCACTACACGTCGCCTGTGACGCTCCGCACCGGCACCAAAGGGGAAGAGAAAAATTTATCTACGGCGCTAAGGACAGACCATCCTCTTAAACGAGCCCAAATGAGAAGCGTCCTACGCAGAACAAAGGATTCAAGTAAAATTCACGTTCGGAATATACGCAGCGTTTCCAAGCAATATTGGGTAAACACGAACACATGAAAGGCTGATTATAGCCTTTCCAAGTAGCACCATCTCATACTCGGCTTCTTTCTTCGCAGCATACAAGGCCCTTTCATTCACCCTCAATCGCCCACGAAACCACTAGAAAAGCGCACTGAGCAAAGGCAAACACGAAAGCGTAACCGCGCGGCAAGCGTAAACAGCAGCCGGCCGGTGGACAGCCCGCGACGGCAGCCCTCTCAGGTCCGCAGGGCCAACCAAAACACGCTTGGCTTTCTCAGGCTTTGGGTTTACTTGCTGGAAATCAATCAAGTCCCCTCTCCTCTGGCAGTACGTCGCCGGCAGCCCGCAGGACAGGGCGAGAGCCTGCTGAGACGGACAGAAGGCAGCGGTTCTTAGAAAGGCACGCAGCTCCTGACAAAAGCGGGGTGAAGGACAGCGGTGGGAATGCTAACGAGGACCAACTGATGGACGGCTCTCCTTCCCGACTGTCCTCTGCTCTTTTCCTTTTCCCTACAGCCACAAAAGGCAGGATTTTTCCATTTGCAGCACCCATTTCAGCACAGCTGGCAAATAATTTTATAGACATGTCACATACTTTTTTTTTTTTTTTTTACCCTTTTAAGCACAGTCTTAACAAATCATTAATCATTTAACCTGTCAGCAGGAGCGTGCAGGTTGAAGTGAGGGTAGTTTTGGTCGTAACTATATTTGCGCATTGGGAAAAGGCACAAAAAAATGAATTTAAAAAAAAAAAAAGAATTATTTGCCTACATCATTTTCTGGCCCCGCAATATTTTGATGGCACGTCAGAAATAGCTTAAGGTGGGGTCTCTGACATTAGGTGAAAAAAACCTTTTCATCTGAATTGTTGGTGGTTAAGGCATGTTTCGTACACACACTTTTAAGTTCTCCCTCTGAAGTGGGAGAATACATTGACCAAACTTTTATTTTGGTTTCTTGAACTAGGAAAAGCCAACAGCACTGACCCATCCGTCCATGAACTCCTGAGGTTTTTGCAGCTAATTCCAGCGACTGAACTTCTTTCCAGAGGGAGCCACGTTCCTCAAGCCTTGTTCCTCTAAGGTGCTGAGCAGATGCGCAGCAGCATCAGAGATGCTTGGCTCACATTGATAATCTCTGGTGATCAGCGTCCGGCAAAAGGGCAGACGCCACCTCCAGTGCTGGGCGGTAGCTGACGGCAACCCAAAGACCGTCAGAGGTGTCTCTGAGCAGACTGTACCATCCCAAAACACCAGTCATAACGGTCTGAAAGCTTTCGCAGGGAGAACGTGGGTTAAACACTAGGGAAAATTTGATGCTTTTATGACATTAAGGTAATGGAAGAACCTGCTGAGGCAGGCTGTGGAATTGCCATCACTGGAGATGCATCCAGGGCTGGGCCAGACGCTAGTTTATGAATAATGGAACCAGTCCTGAAACTATGCAGTGGATGGACTCGATGACCCGTTTGTGGCCCTTTCCAACCAAAACAGCCCATGATCTAAAGCATCCTTCGCTCTGGAATGAAACCGCTCCAGGAAACCTCTTGAGAAAAACTTACTTTAAAGGAAATTTGCTACACCTCTTGCACTGTAATAAGGAAAATTAAAATAAAGTTTTTTAAAAAAAAAAGTTACAATGAAGTTAGGTATCAGGAGCTAGACTCACCATGTATTCCATATTAGAGGCCACTGGGTACACTTGACCTCTCAATTTATTGTGGAGCATCAGTATCTCCTGCCTGTCCGAGAATAAAATGGCTCTCTTGGATCTGGAGTGAGCTTCCCCATCCTGATATTTACTCAAAATGCTCTCCAGGTGGCTCGAGTTGGGCAAGATAAAGCCTTTGGCTGCCCTTGTCAGGAGGAGTACACATCCAAGGGGAAGGATCCAAAGCAGGGCAGGATTCATGCCTCCTCTGCAGCCCGCAGAAGTGGAGATGAAGATGATGACGGATTTCCTCGCAGGGACTCCTGTGACTCAGCGCAGGTCTGAATTTTGGGAAGAAAGAGGCAGTCAGAGCAGTGCCAGAGAAGCTCTCGGTGCACACAACCCCCACCGAGGAAGCCACACAACCCAGATTTTTGCTTGAAAAAGAGCAATGCCTACAGTCTAAGCAGTTACCGTTCAACCCCAGTGACAGGAAAACCCAACCACCACCATCAGTGACGGGAACTCAGTTTATTACACCAGGGAAGTCCACGGACGTTGTGCTGGGAGCGAACATTGGCCAGGCCATGGCAGCTTCCCCACCATGGATGCCAGGGGTGCAGGCATCGCCCAGCAATGCTCCGAATAATCCCAGCTCCATCCCTCTGCCGGCGGGAAGGGGGGGGGACGTTTGAAGCTATTTGCCCGAAGAGCAGCTGCTAAACTGGAGAAAGGATACGAATAAAAGGGAAAGTAAAATTCCCAGCAAGCCAGATGGCAGAGGTCAGACATCAGCAAGAGCTATTTCGGAGAGGCCCGGCTCTGCCAACAGGCTCCAGCGGAGCCGTTGCCAGACTCCCTGAAAGCGGCTGTTTGTGTGAAATGTCACTGTAACGCCGAGCGACCCAAATCCCCGCTGGCGAATGACGCGCCGGGGAGTTCTCGCTGACACCGACGCGGCGCTTTATGGCGGGCGGGGGCGCGGCCGGCAGTATGAGTTATGGCAGACTAGGAGAGGAGCCGGAGCACCCGTCCTCGCCTTTCCAGAAGATTAGGTGTTCCCAAGCACGCTCAGTAACCGAGGGCTTGAAGAGATGGTCTCGATTTGCTCACTGCTGGGTTTAAATGGCTTCGTTTAATCCCCATCCTCTGCTCCATGGCGCTCCCGCTCCACCGGCCACTTCCAAACCCTTCCTCTCCCCCTCACACCCCCCCGACCTCGTCTAATGAACGTCTCATCCAGTTTTATTTAGACCATGAGCTATTTGGGGAAGGAAATATGTGCTGCTGCACGGCTCCGCAGCACCCGGGGCTCTGCAGGAGGGATCTGTGAGCCACCAGAGCAGGATCAATCCACAGGGGCAACCAGCATCTGTACAGACGGTGCAAGCACAGCATCTCTCTCCTTAGGGCTAGATTTTGGAAGAAAGTTTCCCCGCCGCCGTCTTCGATGCTCCATGAGGATCTGGCTTTGACAGCACTTGTAAGAGACACGTTGAAAGCATTCCTACGCAACGTGAGGAAATAAACCCCAGATTAGCAGGAATTATTTGAGACGTTTCGGCCCAGCGACATGGGATTTGGACACACTGAGGCAGGATGAGTTGGAAACCATCCAAGGCAGGGAAGCACCTTCCAGCTCCCAGCTGGAAAAGCTACGCTCCAGCACCAAGTCCCAAACCTCCGTTCCCCAGCGATGCAATAGTACCTGTGGGGGACAGTGGCAAGCACAGGGGTGCTTTGCACCAGGGGGAACCCCAGAAGAACTCTCGGGCCACTGAGAACCCCTGAAAACTTATTGGTCGTCTACAGAAAATAAACGGATTCCCTTTTTAAGGCTTCTTCCTCATACTGTATTACGGCAGATGAAAACCAGCTGCCCTCAGCCCCTCTCCAGGCAGGCCATTAAGCCTTTGCCTCAGTAAAACAATGCAGGAATGCAATTTGCTCGGTTTAGGTAACGGCTTCTCATTATTCATCTGAATGCAGAGCAAGTCAAACACACATGCCTTGTCCCCAGCTCCAGGCGCACCTGAAAGACAGGACGTTCGGTGGCGTCGGGGCAAATATTGCTTTAACCTCAGCCCTGTTTGCTGGCATTTGCTCCCCCCCCCCAAGCAGGAGCCCAACTTTCTAACCCAGCTACAGAGGGGCACGGGAGGCAAAAGGAGCTGTTGCTTTTGTGGACTGTCTGACCCAAATTCAGGGAACAATTCCTACTTTGAGGCACTTCCCGAAGAGTTTAAAAATAGGTGCTCTGCCACAGGCGTTTACAATGCGGCCATTTAGCACAAGCAATTTTAACTGCAGCCTGCCCTGTAGGTAGAGCAGGCAGGAACAGACGGCTAATACACGCTGCAGTTGTACCCCCTCATTTGGCCGGGTGCCCTCTGCTAAATAGGAGCCCGTATCCACCACCCATTTAAGGTAAATACTGGATTTACAGAAAGGGCAGCTTGAAAAAAAAATCAGCGGTAACATCTGAGAGTCCAGAGGAGCTGCCCCACTCACGGCTACGCAACGAAGCCAACGTGTCTGGTTTCGTGATCCGGCCAAAACCCTGCAACAGATGGTGCATTATTCCTCGGGATGCTCTTTCCTGTATCTTGTTTGCAAGCACGGGGATACCAGCACCTCTCTTCAATTAGGTCACTTTGGCACTACCTTCTTTTGCACTGGAGGTGTGAAGGTCCCGTCCTCCGCTTTGGCTCGAGGTGGGGAGCGCTGAGCATCCAAAGGAAGGATGAAGTGATCAAAGAGGGACAGGGAGCAAAGAGCTCCCTGGCCAGATTAACCGAAGGCAGCAGAAAGATGCTCACATTCCAGCAAGCTCCCATCAACATCGGATGTCCATCCACTTGCCTCCCTCAATATCCTCGTGCCCAGGTGCGACAAAACCCTCGGAGACGTGTTGAAGCTCGGCCAGGCCAAGTGCCCTGCGGAGCTGGGGCTATGCCTCCGGGCTGCCCCGGGAACTCCTCACCGGGGAAGATTGAAATCAGATTGCCTTTGAGTTGGGATGTGACATTATTTGGAGAAAATTATCAGCTGACAGTCAGCTGAGGAGTTCTCTGCTGTTGTTTTCAAGGGTTCAAGAGAAACGTTAGCACAGCCTCCCTTTAAACACACCAGGCCCTCGATACTGATGCCAGGTAAACATCTGGGAGCGATCAGAAACGAGTGAGTCAGCAGAAACCGACTCCTTTATATGCTGTAAAGCCTGTCCAAACTGGGGACAAAGGGGAGGCCTTCTTCTGGGGTCTGAGGAAGTTAAAAAGCAGACTTTGGAAAAGATTATTTTTAGAAAGCTATTTCCCCAGCTAATGGATAGTGTCTGCGTTTCACAGAAAGCAGGAGAATTGGTAGCATTTGAAGCCTGGCATGAGCGCTGCCTACTAAAGCCACATGCAGGCTGACTTCTGTACTTCATTATGTCCTCGCTTCACCTTACCCCTTACAGCTATTGGTCTTTAACTGCCTCACTGGCGAAGTACGTGAGTCAGTCTTTACTTCTTGGTTATGGATGGCATTGGCAGCCAAAATATCCCGGGACCTGCTGAGTTATAGATGGAACGAGCTGACAAGGCAGGAAAATGCATGAGTTAGATGCTTTGCTGGTATCCCCTGCTAAAACAGCAAAGCAGATGGGAGCTAGCCTGGGATGAGCTCCCAACCTGTGCAGAGAAACCCAGTGACAGAGCCACAACATACTTCATGCATTAAACCCCAGGTCGTCTATTTAACTGAGATGCACACATTGCATCTGAAGAACTGTGTTGGCTTCAAAAGAAAAGTGGGACGGCGAGTTCCTTGACCCAGGACGTAACATTGCCCTGCAGAGAACACACCGAGCATTCAGCATCTTCGAGGCCACGGGCCAAAACATCTGGATCTGCCATTACAATCCACTCCCCACAGAACTGAAGTGGGTGAGTTTTTCTGCAAAACCACACGGAAAACCCACTGGTAACAGACACAACATGTGGCAACGCTGTGAAATTCCTTTTAGACAGGACTTCAGAGCAGAGCTGCACAAACACAGGCTTCCCGGAGCAGGCTCCATGTGCCCGTAGGTAGCCAGCTCTGGGAGGCTGCTACAGCATCCCTCAGGTATTTGCCATCTGTGCAGAAACGCACTCCTGTGCTTGCAAACTCCTCCCATTCATTCAAGATTAACATTTATTACCTCTGCCAGGCTTACCTAAGGGAAGCTCAGGCAGTATTGTGCTATTTTATACCACGCAGGCAACTTTTTGGAGGAGTTACTAAAATTGTGCCTTCCTAACAGAGACATTTCTTGCACACACACACACCCCCACCCCCCAAACCGCATTTCAGAAGCAGGGACCAAAGCTTACACTTACCTCGCCCAGTACTTCCAGGTGCCCAGGAAATTGTAGCTCCTCCAAAGCCTGCTTGTGGAATATAAATTATAGATCTGAACTATTTAAACTAGGAGGAAGGGGGAAAGGTTGAAGTAAGCCTTAGGAGGTGCGAGGAAGGCGAGGTTTCAGCTCAGCAGCTCATACCAACTGCAGTCTCACAGAGCTCCCCAGTGGTATTTATGCTCTCCAGGCAAAGAGGACAAACCCTGGATCATCCTGTTTGGCCTCGAAGTAAGAACGAAAAGGAGGAGGGGAAAAAAAAAAAAAAAAAAGTAGGGAGGGAGAAAAACCACGAAGAGAAGGCAGGAGCAAGGAGCGAGGGGGTGTCGCTGGGGATGTCAGCAGTTTGCAGACGGGGGCTCGGCGAGTCAGGACCATCCTCCCAAAGGCTGTAACGCAAC
>VWZZ01000600.1:853293-873654 GCA_013399095.1 Psophia crepitans
CTTTTCCAGAGCTGGACGCTTGCTAGGAAATCGGAGATTTATATTCCCAAAGCCGCCCGGCGCTGCCAGTCCCCACACACAGCCCCGCTGCTCCGGCGCGACAGAGAGCAAGGAAAATAAGGAGGGAGGGGAACATGAGGGCGAGGTTCACCTCTTCCACCGGGCGGCTGGTGCCCACAAAGCCCCAGGGTCGCTTTGGCAGGGAGCTGGGTGCCCGCAGCTCTGGGTGCCCGCAGCTCTGGGTGCGGGGCAGAAACACGGTTACACTCCCTGTGAAAGGAAACGATTCAGTGCAAAGACAAGCTGAGAGTTCCTTCTTCATTTAAGTAAACAGGAAAAGGTAAACCAGTATCAAGAGTTTCAACATGAATATATTACAGCACCTCTGCTGCACCGGTGCCAGCCCGCAGCGGGATGCTGCGGTGCTGAGCGCAGGTCCAGGCGTCACCACCCATGGGTGTCCCTTGGGGTCCCCATCCAGCGGCACTGCGGGGTCAGTACATCTGCTGGCACGTACCTGGGGTGACCCAGACACATCCTCCCGCCTGGGGTGTCCCCCTGCGGCAGGGGAGCACCCATCTCCTGCCTTTGGCAGAGCCAAGTGTCACAGCTATGATTTTTCCATGTCTAGTCCTCTGTCCAAAGTTCTTGCGGGGCGGGGAAAAAAATCCTTCCATTCTTCTAAACGGTCAATATTTATTTCTCTGAACAAAACACCAACCGAGTTAATTTACTGTTTACAAGAAAGAAGCTTACAAAGATACTCAGCAGCTTGTTTAAACCCCAGCGGCGCTCAAAAAGCAGAATGACATTTATCAAACTTGTTCAACAGTGCGTGAGCGAAGCGGCAAGTCCTGGCAGCTGAGAGGGCAATGCCGCTGAGCAAACAACCCCCCGAAACCAGCTCCGAGACGTATCTGCTGCTTTCATCTCTTACATGATTTTCTTGAGCTTTTTTTCCAAGAAACAGCAGATTCTTATCACTTTTGGGGTGTATCTTCAGCTCCATATTTTCAACCAATTCACTGCTGGGACATGGGAGGAGCCAGTCCTCACCAGTCAGTCCCAGTCCTGCAGCCTGGTAAGGCCACAACACCCTTTCTGGCTGCTCTTCCTCGCTCGCCACCTTCTCCCAGCTGTATTTGCAAAGAGTTTCTATTTACTTCAAAACAAACTGTGTATGTGAACTGACAACATACGGTCCGTCATCTGGACCCGGCCCTTCGACCCTGCTAAGAGCGATTCAGCGCGATTTGGGCAGCTCGCTCCCAAAACGGCTCAGGGGCTGCCACCAGCACGGGCAAAGACCACGCAGGTCTGGGTTTCCTTTAAAATCACTGTACCCTCCCCCTTTTTTCCCCTCGCTCCTCTGATTCCCTCTGGATCAATGAGTTTGCTGTATTTGCAGAAGGCTTATTTCATCAGCTGGAAGATGCTGCAGCTGCCAGTTTCCTCATTTCCCCAAATAACCAGGGCCAACAGCGGTGAACCCCCCGCACAGGCTGCCACCCCGAAACCACGCAGCTCCGCAGCCGTGACTCACAGCCCCCGGAAGGTGCTGTTCACTCCAGTGACCAGAAAGTTCTCATTAACTCATTTTAAATCTCACGTACCGACATACAAATGATTTCCAGATCTCAGAGAAATCCACTATTTTGTAATCGCCACAAATGTTCCTATGGGAAACTAATCCCTGTAGGGTGGTTAGGGCTGTCTGGCTTCTCCAGCAGCCCTGCTGCTTTACAAAAATTTGAGTTTTTTTAATACGCACCAGTATGGTTTCTCTGTACAAGTCGTACACGGAGCACGGTGGTGCTTAGGGATGAGCACAGCCCGGAACGAGACTTTTTATCCACCTCATTTTGTCTCGAGTCAGCAGTTTCAGGTCATACATTTGACCGAAGCCAAAACAATCAGAAGTTACTTTTAATCATTCAGCGTTATTACCGCCTTGATTATAACGTCTCCATTTCGTATGTGGTCAAAGCCACATAAAGCAGGCTGCATGTATAAGTATATATTAGGAGAGAAGGCTTTTAATGTAATAGCCAATGAGTAGGAAGAAACAGATTTCACTATGCCCTCCTAATTGAACATGCAGACAGCATGTCTTGATTTTCAACTCCAACTAAATTCCCCCTTTTTTCCTGGTCAAATGGTGGCTCAGGAGTAACGGCACCGAATATGAGCAGCGGCAGAGGGAAGGAGGGGCAGGAGGCTCAGACTCTCTGATTTTGGTTTTGACTCCAGCGGGAGTACCAGGGGAGCCACGGGGATGGAACAAACCCGGTGGGCAACGGGACGCGTAATCACGTAGGACAAGAGCGTAACGGGGACGACCGGCAGCCCGTGAGCTGCTCCCGACGGGCACCGGCACAGCCGCGCACGCGTTTGGAGGAACCGCATCCTTGGCTTCGCTGCCTGCTAGTATTTCCCCTCCTGTCTGGGCTTTGTCCCTACTGGAGGGTGATGCGGTGGGGTAGAGGTGGCCAAAAAACCCTGTTGTGTCCGTGCTCCCCCCGCGCAGGGGAGGAGATGAAGATGCTCCAGGCTTTTGACAGTGTGACACGACGATGACTTGGCATTATGCGGAGGCTGCTCAGCAGATGAATTAACAGCATGAGGATCCCGAATCACCGGAGCGAAAAACCAGGCATTTTTAAGATTTACTCCCAAATATAACTAATATTTGACATTGTGAACCACTATTTATGCTTCCTCGCTGCTCTCCTGTTTTGGGGCAGCTTGGATCACCTGGGTTCATCTGCAGCTTCTTTTCCTCCTTCTCATAATAAAGATAATTTCCCCGTGCATTTAATCTGCTGATGATACGCAAGGAAAAAAAACCACTCACCACAAAACTGCCCAAAGCCTCTGCTGTTTTGTCAGCGTTCAGGTAAAAATTAGGTCAGTAAGAGAGAAAAACTGAGCACACAAGCAGCAATTTGCAGAAATTAATTGCTGAATTTTGGGGGCGCCGCTGACCGCTCTAAGCACAAGTGGAACGTGAACTATAAAACTACAACCCCCCCTCAGCTCGTTCCTGCAGCTCGCCACATTCCCTGCTTCCCTCTGCAGCGAGAGGTGTGGAAACGCACTTTTTGGAAGATGAAGGACCTGGTACCGATCTGCAGACTCAGTTCAGAAACATTAATCCAACACACTCATTACTGGAGATTTCAGCCCGAAACGGAGAAGGTGAATTGCAACCATGAGATCTGTAGATCTTACATCTGGTTATTTGCTAATACAAATTCTTTCAAAAATCCTTTGGGTGATTAAGAAACAGCCTGGAATAAACCCCACGGTTAGGCATGCCCAACATCTCGGGAACATCCACTGCGCGTCAAAGGGGCGCCCTCCGTTCCTACTGAAAACAACGCGCCTAACAGCAGATTGATGAAGATAAACCCCTCGCCAACAGCCCCGGAGCTCCCCGAGTTGCAGGCAGCGGGTTTTGGCAGCAGCGTTGGAGCTGCAGCCCCAGGAAAGGCAGATGTGGCACCACTGCCCTCTGCTGCAGCGCGGCCCCGGGGCCGTCCCGCCTGGCCGCGGGGGGGATGTTGTGCAAAACGCTGCACCTTCTTAATTAAAAACCACGCAGCGTCCCCCCACCCCCAAACACCTTGTGCTTTTGATAGTCTTTCCCCCCCCCATCCCATTAAATCATCCCCCATCAGACGTGGCTTATGGCCGAAGATTTTTCTATCAACCTTTTGGACTTGCACATCCAAACTTCTCGTTTCAGGTCTTAACGTGCTTTTGAAACCAACCCAACCCAACCCAACCCAACCCAACCATCTCTTACAACCTGGTTTAAACGTCAGTAAACAACCACCAGATTTGTGGTGTATTGGGGGGTGGGTGGTGTGTGTCTTGGGTTTTTTTTCTCTTTTAGATAATCACTCACAGGCAAAACAAATCGTCGAAAGGCTGCAAAATCCTTGTTTTGCAACAATGGGTGGAGTTTGACAGAGAAAATAAAGATTGTGGTTATGTGTTCGCATCAGGCTGTTGCCACATACTACTTACTCTTTTTTTTATTTCCTTTGAGTAATACACTGCAGAAGACAGATTTTAGCAACAAGTGCATTTGTAATATCCTTAGTGAAAAATAAAACCAATTAATACCATCTGAACAACTTCCATTTCGTGCCATGACACAATTCCAGCACTGGGGGTTTTTTAATGCGGCAGTTTACTCACTGTCGTTTCTCTCCAATAATTACTACCATTTGTAACCTGCTCACGTCAAGTGAAACGTAGAACTGAACGTACGGGCTCAGGGTGAATTGCATTTTTGCTCCTCTCATCTTCTCCAATCCTGACAACTTTTCTTATGGCTACACCAAAAAGCAAAAAAATACCCAACAGGATGTTCTTAGGACCAAGTCTGTATTAGCTAAACCTCTGTCAGGTGATTAAGCTGGAATTTAACTATCAACCCATCACATACGCAGCAGCTCCAAGCAAACCTCAGAAGAGCAGCACAGCCAAACGGAATAGTGTCATCTCATTAACTGCACACCAGCTCCTTCTTCCTCATCCTCCATTTCTTCCTCTCCTCTTCCTCCTCTCTTCACTTTACCCTTTTTAAGCTCTTTCTGCTGTGCTGGACTCCGCTGGAAACCACTCACCGCAGAGAGGTGTCCGCTCCTGGCCGAACCCCGTCGTTCCCGAAGCCGAGAGTTGCCCGTAAGCGAGAAGATTCGTCTTGTTATTCACAGCGAGACTGAGACTCGCACAGCGTTTCCTGCCCAACGGGGAGCGGAGAACAAGACTTCAGAGAGCAAAAAGTCGGATTTTATTTCCTTGCGCATTCCCCAGTCCTGGGAAAGGCTTGCAGGGCATCCCCGAAAATCAAAGTTAGAGGTATTTTATTAAATTTATATTCTTATTTAATATAGCTATATCAAGATACTCTGTTTTAGTAACACGGCTGAAAACCCACCAGCCAACCGTCCTCTCCATTCAAACCCAAAGTCAATTGCAAGGAACTTGGTATCAAGTAATATATTAATCACTCATCACCTGAGGCTTTATCTGGAATATTCTGGTCAGCTTGCGTTATCAGAAATGTACCGTTTCACAGTCCACTGGATACAGGTGAATACTCAAACACAGCCACAAGGAGGAAAAAAAGAATTAAAAAAAAAAAAAAAAAGGGATTTCCGCAGTACAGAAAACTCCTTCAACCAGGGTGCAGACACAGGACGTGAATAATAACCACCGCAGACCAGTAATTTCAAAATCCGGTTTCTTTTCTTCTACTTGGAACAGTCCTTGCTTCCCCCCCCAATTCCAGACTCAAAGCAAAACCAGTGTGTCACCAGCACTGACCAGTGCTGGGGGAATTCCCGGCACGGGAAGCCCTGGCAGCCCCAGCCCTCCGGCAGCCCCGGCTTCGGGGCACCCTGCCCAGTCAGCAGCCAGGAGCTGAGGTTTTCCCTGCAACTGGCCAACATCAAAATGAGCTTTGTTTCAGAGTTGGTGGCATGTCACCAAAAAATCAAGAAACGTCTCAGTCACCATTTTCAGAGCAGAAAATACTAATAAAATTTACTGATCAACAAAAACATAACTATACACTTGGGTATCTGAAACAACTGGAAAAATACTGTAATGTTACCTTAATAATTCAAGAAGGAAGATGACCTCCAGAAGATCACTCAACATTGAGTGTGGAGCCCAGCACCACCTCACACACCCGCCCCAGCCCCGGGCTGGTCACCCCGACGTACCGCTGGAGCCCGGGCAGCACACTCACTCCCAAGTCAGGAACAGCAGCGGCAGGAGCAGCCCACCGGCAGGGCCGCCCCAAGTTCTCCACCGTGGGATGAGGGGGTACCAAAGTCAGAGGGCTTTCTTCAGCAGGTCTTCCAGCTCACCCAGCACCTGGGCAAGTCAGGAGCGGCACATCCACGAGTGCCCCACACAATGAAACGGTGTGAACCGTGACTGAACATCTCACCTCTCGCTCCCTCCAGGAACAGGCATGACCAACCTTCCCTCCTCCTGCGCAGCCACTGACTGCTGTTTCACCGGCAGAAGACACAAGAGGGAAGCACAGGGCAAGGGGGACGAGCTGAACCCCGAGGCGTTCGCAGCGCTGCTTCCTTCTCCTCAACAAGCTAACGCCGCTTTTCGCTGAAGACCTGCACCCATCCCCTGGACAGACAGGCCATTCGAAGTACAATGAAATCAGCAGTTTAAAGAAATGTTAAAGCAATTTATTAGAACACAATACCTGTAAAATTACTGCAGCTGATTTTAATTCCACAGCTTTGCAGAAAGTAACTTTTCCTGTCACCTTAAAAAAAAGTGATGAGTATTTGGTCAGAGTATACGGTCAGAGTAGACGAATTTTTTTCTTTCACTGACAGCCCGCATTAAAACTGGCCCCGTTTCACTGGCACCAATTACAGCCCTTCTCCAACGATGCAAGGAGGACGTACCACTGCTGTCGCCGAATTAAGGATTAACCAACGTACAGACTATTTTACCACCTTCAGCAGCAGGGAAAGCAAAAGGAAGCTGATCAGAAATATTTTTAACAAACTTTTCAACAAAAATGCCAACTGCCAAAAGAAGGGAATAATTCAGTCAAGGGCAAACAAAGCAATATCTCCCTCAAAACCAACCATGCAGGGCCCTCTGGCGGGATACCGACGGGATTCGATTCCCTCCCGGGGCTGGGCGCGGGCCCTGCGCTGGCCACAAGGCTGCTCTGGGCTGACCGACCTCCTCTCCCGCTCCTCTCAAAGCTCAGGTCTGTCTCAGCACTGAATGGGACCGTTTCTGAAGTGTCAAGAAGGTCTCAAAGACTTAACGGACCACCCTCCATTTGGGGCAGGCTATCTACGCCTTGCGGAAGCGCTACGTAGCAATTTCTGAAGGTTCCGAGGGCAGAATTTACACTGGAGGAAAAACAAAACCCACACACACACCTTAAACCAACTTTGTGACTTTTATTGATGGGCGACAACTTTATACTTCTAGATATCACTAAACTGTGTACAATTAGGAACTCAACATTATAGGAGAGCAGACAGCAAAATTAAACAAAGCAGACTTAAAGAAATATCAATCTTAATTATTTTGCCCATTTTTTTTTAATTTCATGTACACAGAAGCATAAATGCAGTTTGAAATTTCTTAATAGCAATAAAGTTACAATCACCCATCTATATAGACTAACATCTTAACTCCAAATATTTGATCTGCAATGTGTACTTAAGCAGTTTCTCATCGCACAATTATTAAAACGTGTCTTCCTATCAGGAACCAGCAACTCTGCGTTTCGTACGTTTTGTACATTTATTTTTTTTTGAAGCACATAGGACCATCTCTCCATCTCATACACGTCGGCTCATATTTTACCACTTATCAAAAACTATTGGGGAAGCAGAGAGTGCTTTTTATTTTTTTTTAATTTTTTTTTAATTTTTTTTTTTTTTACTGAAGATAAAACATTTTCACAGAAATCTACAAGTTCTGTTGCTGGTGCAGGGTTTTCTTCTACTACGCAATTAGAAAGTGGGAATCAAATGCAAACCCTCTTTTGTTATCTTAGGATTCAGCATTAACTCAGATTAAAATCGTGGTGGTTTTTTTTTATATTTTTGTGATTCATGAGACTGAGTCTTTTAACCAAGTGACGTCATTCTGCAAAGTCAAAAGTCAACACAAACTACGTTGCGCACAAACCCAAGGTAGTTTCCTTTATCACTCTATCCCATAGTTGCAAGGGAAAAGAAAAAAAAAAAGAAAAAAAAAAAAAGGAAAAGATTCACTCAAAAGAGCATTTACAGGAGGAAAAAAGTTAGTGATAGTTGGCGTTCTACAAAGCAGGTATCTTGCACACACAGCGCAGAGGGCAGAGTTTCACAGCAGGTCAACTCGGCGGTAGTACAGGAGGTAGGCTGTGCGTTCTGCAGACGGCTTCACCACCTGGTACTGATTGATCACTTTGACTGCCTGGTCGTCGATGCGTAACCAGCCGTTGAGACCAATTTGGAAGACGTCCGTAGTGTAATGGCCACCAGTTGCGCTGTTTCCATGATGATAGACAACTGCAAAGAGAAATTCATGATGCACACACACACTATACGCAGATAAATATCCACCGAAAAAGTAAATCAAGAAAAAAAGTGTCTCACGTACTGCTTGTTTCCAAGACTTGTGAAGCATTCAGTGCTTGCTTGCCTACATTTGACACTAAACTTTGGCCAAAGCCTCCAACTATAAACCTGCACAACTGACAACGCTGTTCGTTCAGAGGAGGATCTTACTCAAACCTTTAGAACTGCCTTTGCAAAATCTAAGTTTAGCTCATTACCATTAGGTCTGCATTACCTTAAAAAAACGCAAAATACTTTGCAGTATTAGTAATGTTTCTCCAGCATACCAAATCTCATCAGTCTAAAAGGATGTTTAAATAAAGTAAGAATTCCAAGCATCAAAGTGTGTTTTAGAACGGCCTCGAGGATTTCCTGGGAAGGGTTCGCTTCCCAAAGGCTATCTGCAACAGCGCAGCACACCCTTCAGAGCTTCCAAGGCTTAGCGAGGCACTCCAAGCTCCACATTCGCTCTGCCTCCTGATGACAACAGGATTTTGCAGAAACTATTTATACTAAAAAAAATTGAGATAAGATAGGTAGAAGGTTGTTAAAAAAAAAAAAAATCAATCAGGCAAGACTCTAGAGTATTATTCTATATAGCAAAAAAAAAAGGTAAAACTTTCCTTAATGAAAAAAAAAAAGTCTGAAGATAAAACTGAGACGCCTTTAAGTAACCAAATCACACTGATGACAAATGTAAGCCAGTTACTCCCCTCTGAGCATTCTTTAATTTTTTCTTAACTATAATCTTATTCCAAAACCAGGTTCTACTGAAGGACTCATAGATGAGTTTCACAGTTATTAGTTCTCAGTAATTTCCTTATCAAAACTGAACTGAGCACGCTGATGAGCTGCTAACACTGCTGCTTCCGAGAGACACCCGGACCGGCTCCTTCCCAGTTATCTCCGCTGTCAGACGCGTTCTGCAGAGAACATGTCTCGGCTCTCCTTGCAGAAACCAAACCCAAAACTTAGTGCTGAGCTCCCAGTGCCAGGTGTGACAACTGCCTCCAAATGGAAGGGATCTTTATGTGTGCAATTCTAAGGGTGCGTGCAAGAAATTGCTTTTTAACTCCTAGGAACATGTGAGCCTTAACCGTATACTTAACAGGAATGAATAAAAAACTGAAAGAATTGCTGTGTTTGACACAAGAGCAGAAGTATGTAATTATGAAATTGTGTACACTCTTTCAGACTAGAGCCACACATCAAGCCTACTCAGATTTTCTTCACACTTCTATAAAAATAAACATTTTAGAGTAATGCGACTTAAGCAAAGCAGAAGGCAGAATATACTACATCTACATGTTTTGAGGAATTTAGGAAATATTTTGTACAGTAGCTGCAACTCGAATTATTGATGCTCCAGAATGTGTTACACAATCAGGCAAATCCTGGATGATATCCAAAACGTAATTCTTCAAAAGCTTATTTGTTAATTTAAAAGTCATCTAACAAGCTTGGTTTCTGCGAATGAGAAGTCCTAGACTGATGGAAGACTGAAGCATTGTACTTTTCCATAGAAGGAGTTAGAAAAAAAATGACAGCAGTAACACATTTTCTTCAAGCCACTTTAAATACGCCGTCTAAACTTGTCCTGTGAAAACCACTATCAATTAAAAAAAAAAAAAGAATTAAAATTACACTGCCAGAAACAGTCCTGAATTTCTACAAGCGACAGGTATGTTATTTCCTTCTGTAACCTCAGCGGTCACAAAACTGGATCCAAACCATGAAGTCACATAAGGCCACCGGTACTGGCACCGATTTGGTGACGTAGAAGTTAAGACCTCCGGTTCTCCAGTTTATTACGTTCGCCCGACGCCAACATAAACAAGCAGGTGCAAATCGTAAACTGCGTAGGAGTTTTAAACTTCAGGAAATTCATTACTGCCCAGAAACTCTGTTTTGTTCAGTATCAAAATGCTGCTTCTGAACTCCTGCGTGAGCTTCCAACCTTAACCACCACTTCAGGTATTCTGTATACATCCCAGACGCTCTTCAAAACATCGTTTCCTCACACAAAAATCACCATCTTCTCCAAGTTAAACTTTTCCACCTACAATATGCTATTCATGCCCTGCCAGCAGTACTCATCCTGAGGGTTCAAGGGGATGCAAAGCCAGCATTCAAATAGCCATTTCAAAAGACATTTGCAAGATTATTCTGAGAATACGTGGTGTATTTTAGGCATAGTTGTGCTACAGCTGTACTTCAGCTTCTGCTGATCTTTCTCAGGGTGGATCAGTTACAGCACTCTGGTTTTGCACGGGCTTCAAGTTGGACCAGTCAGATGTATAAAGACACAAGCAATACAGGTGTATATGCAAATATGCAAGAAAACACTGAATCCAAGATCACCCACAAGATATTTCAGTGTAATTTTGAAGAAAAATGTTTTATATAATCCAGGAAACTCCAGTGTTTCTAGAATTCTATATGCAGAATTTGTATTTGCAATACAGGGACTAGAGGCATATAGATAAAATACCTGCAAAGAGCCGGTAGGTTCTTTGGCCTTTAAAAATTTTACTTTTCACACCAGGAGATAGTAGCTCTGGAGGGAAAAAAAAAAAAGTCACAAAGGCAATAATTAACAAATTTAGAAATTCAATTTCAAAGGGATCAATTATTTGTAAGAGAAACCCACACTACCATAATTTAATTAAGAAGTCTTCTGCAGCCTTTAAAGAATGGTCAAGGTTCTGACACTTGGTTTAACATTTATGGAAGTTTTAAAACCACCACAAAAAAAAACAACACCAAAACCTGAAGGGGGGAGGGGGGGAGGGCAAAATCAGACTATTCATTTCTTTTCCTGGCATTCCTGCTGTCAGACAATGACAAAAATCAATTTCAGATTGAAGACATACTACAACCAGCTTTGTTAGTCAAGGAAAATTGAACTGGTTCTACAAATATCTATTATTTAAAGAATTTTTAAAATAAAACATCAAATTAAAGTGTACTGTCTGACAAAGTATTTATTTCACCTGAGACACGAGTAATAATTATTTTTATCTATTTTTTTCCTATTTGAATTACAGGCTGGCTAACAGTCCATTTGTCAGATCAAAACAGAGTGCATTTAATTTGGCAAGCTTCAGATTCTGGATTACATGAGCTTTTACACTCTGTAGAGTCAGTATCTCTTCAGATATTTGCTGAAAGAACTTCGTTACTTAATTTCTGACCTACAGCTTGTCTGCCTTCAGGCTGCATTTTCTATAAGATGCCAGTTTTCTTTCACCAGCCGCTGTTTATTACAATACTCTGCCACTTTTCTGAATGAAATCTGATATAAGAATATTCAGTATTACTTGGCAACAGCCTTGTATAGGGACATACCCCTCACTCAACAGGATCGCTTCCACTAACAACAATGGAGAATCTTGTGCACAAAGCAGGGACCAAGACAACAAACACAAACAGATATCCCCAGGAAACACATCGTTATCTTTTCCCTAAAGAGAGGAACATTCTTTTCAAAAATCTTTACCTTTACTAATTTCCAGATCAACAGGATACTCAATATTTTTAATAAGCTTCTGACATCCACCAGTCTTCTCATATACAAACCGCTTGAGGTGTAAAACAAGAACAGGGGGGAGTTCTTCTAGTGTCACTCTTCGACTGATCTCCACCTAAAACATACATAGAACAAAGATGAAGAAAAACTGGTAATAAAAACCTGTAATTTTTTGTTACCTGCTCAAAATCACTCCTTTAAAAGAGGAGTAAGTTCTGCTAGAAGTGTGAAATAGAAACTCTTGGGGAAAAACTATTATGTCTTTCTAAGCTTGGAAAGTAAAACCTCTCAGAACACTAAAGCAAGCAGGTTTTGCAGCGTACTTTATTTGCTCATGGATCTGAGCTGATCCGATTTACAAGAAATAATTCTACATTTAAAGGAGAAATAGCCTCTGCAAACTGTGTAAAATTTCACCTGCATCTTAAGGGTTCAAAATACGCTCTTCTGTGTCCAAAACCCATCAACCCCCTGGCAGCAGCAGCAGCTTCACTGGGCACAAGAGGAGATTTTGTGTTTAGTTTCTTTTTAAAAAAAACCAGCAAGCCGAACAGCAAGCCTGTTCTTTTCCATTCAACAAGTAAGTGCCTGCTGGTGCCCACCTCCTCCATTTCCAGGAAATAACATGCAGAATAAGAAGTTAGAAGGCAAACTGTGAAAGTCAGGGTGACAACATGAGGTTCACACAATCTCCCATGAACGCATGCCAGCATGCATCTTCCACGGATCTTAGTGCGCAACAGCTTCTGCTTTTAGGGAGCAAATCCAGAGAGGCTTTATATAAAGGAAAAAAAGTGTGCACTTAATTCACCTGGTTATTAGTATCTCAAGATTTGCCTGTATAGTGTCTTCTAAATTGGTGAGGCACTGGAACAGGTTGCCCAGAGAAGCTGTGGAGGCCTCGTCCCTGGCAGTGTTCAAGGCCAGGTTGGATGAGGCTTTGGGCACCCTAGTCTAGTGTAGGGTCTCCCTGCCCATGGCAGGGGGGTTGGAACTAGGTGATCCTTGTGGTCCCTTCCAACCCAAACCAGTCTATGATTCTAAATCTCACATCTAAAGTCTCTGAATTCAGTTTTGTGGGGGAAAAAAAAAAAAAAAAAAAGTACTTTATAGAATNAGCGGCGGGTGTGAGGGGATCAGCAAAAGAGAGAGAGAAAAGAACTTAACAGCTCCCAGCTCAGGAATAAAAGATGCTAAAAAACTCCACTGCAGTGGTTTAAGCAGTTGCAACTCTCCACCCTCAGTGATGGAGCTGGTGTAAGGGAGCAGATGCCTGCACCTCAGCTGTGCAGCTCTGTATTAGCTTAAACCTCAGATCAAAGCAGTTTTGTGTTACGGTGCCAGACCGAAGAGCAGCAGCTGAGGAACAGGCATATGTTCTGCTGTCCTGACTGTGTGAAGGAGCCCTGATTTCTGGCAGCAACATTACCAGCTCAAAGTGCCACAACTGTTTGTTTAATGAACATGAGTCAGAGTCCCAAGAAAATATTTGCAAGATCCTCAAGGAGCAGTTTGAGACCTCCAGGGGAAGCAAAGACTCCTTCTAAGGGGTATGTGGAAGGGAACCTGGAAAAGTAACTGAGCTAAGGCTAGCTTGCTACTCAAGAGTCTTCACTGCTGTTAGAAAACATGAGCAGGTCTGCAAATAGGAATAAAGAACTGAAAAGAAAATCACTTCGGTGAGGATGAAAATTAAGTCCTCAAAACCCATATTAACTGATGAAATAGTCAAGATCTAACAAACTGATCTGCAAGTCCAGAAGAAACCAAAATAACTTTCTTCAAATGCTAGTGAGCAAGTGAAATTGAGTCAGGAACAGCAAGAGAATGCCACTCCATTTCAAACACCTACTTTCATTTAAAATGTTTAATTTTAAACGGTGCATGAAAAACTGACTGTTCTGTTTGTATTACTACACACAAACTTCCAAATCAGCTCAAAGTGATTAAAAACAAACTTTAAGAGAAATCATTCACATCTATTTAGAAAGTTATTCTTTTCATATCTATTGTTCACACTCACAACTTGCAAAGAATACAACCCAGACTGTTTCAGTCAGAAGACAGTAATTATTTTTAATAGGATTTTAACTTTATCAGTCATCCTGAGTTCTCCTTCTGTAAAATGGGGATGAAATACTCCTTAATACATTTTGAAAATGGCTATCTGCAAAGTTCTATGCTGCTTCTACAGCCCATGTGTTCAGTGTTCTCATTACAATTTTAATACATGAACAGCTATTTCAGCTTTTTGAAGAAAGATCTAAAGACATGGTGAATGCTTGTATTTCCATTCAGAGTCTAAAACCCAAGCCAGACCAAACCTCCAGCACCTAATTTGAACACCCATTTCTTCCAAACCCTGTAACTGAACACTGGGTTGTCAGTGAAGAAGTTAAACCCATCCACAGTAGAAACCGAGAAATTAATGACTAGCAAAACAAAATCTACGTGGTAAGTCATGATGAGCTTGCGTTGCAAATGTTTCTTTCCGATGGAAGACAACTAGAGAAAGAAATGTTCTCTAACACTCCTACTGAGTATATAAAGCAGACCCATGTCAGCTATCCATCTCTAGCTTTTCAAAGAAAATGGTCCATCCTTTCTTTACCTAACCATATTCTCATTTGGAGCATTTAAAAAACTTAGAGACAGAAATGAATGTCAGCAACTACAACTCAAGAGCCTCTTTCCATCTTGGCCTACTGAGAGAAGTTATGAATGCAAAATTTCTATCTGAACCTGGATAACATCAAAAGGTTTGCAGAGCTGCATGAGAACACAGAGTAAAACGTCCCGGTACTTAAAAGTCACAGGGCTTAGAGATCTCCAAAGGTCCTCCACTCCATCTCCTCTGAATCAATTATAACAATTTGTGTAATTCCTGACTGGTGTTTCTCCAACCTTCTCTTAAAGCAGCGAGGGCAATTCTACAAGCACCACAGGTAACACCTAGACTAGGTTCTATTCCTATTCACTTGAGTATCGCTGAGAAAAATCAGTCTTTTCCTTTGCAGAGCAGCCTTTGACATATTAAGTTTTACATTCGGTTCCATCTTTCTACTTCCATGTTTTTTCCTTCTTGACACTGAACAGCTCCTCCCCCTTATCTGTTCCTTTTCCATCACAACTTCCATATTGCCATTTTCATTGCACTTTTCCAGATAATTCTCCAACTGTGAAGAACATTTTTCTTGAACTGATGACCTAAAACTGATTACAGTATTACTGACAAGTTGGGGTTTTTTTAGGACTGCATACAGCAAACCAATCAACTACACAGTGCCAAGGACAGCGAATGGAAGTGTTACTGGCTACTGAAAAATTGCAGATTATTAATCCAGAGAAAAAGACAGTGATCATCAGATGTTTTATCGAGGTTCCTGATGGAACTCTATCAAGCCTACCACCAACGAATAGGTTCATTTGTGATTTGAATGTGAAAAAAGAAAATCAAAACCCATTGAGGATAGCCCCACAGACAACCATGCAAGTGTTCTGCTGCAAGAGCCTTCTCCTTAAAGCTAGAGCATGCTTTCAAATGATGCTCTGAAGAGCTGCTCCTATACTAAGAACATCTGGCAATTCCCAGGAATCAGTATGTTAAGATCAGCTAAAAGCTATTTTACTCATCATAGTATGTATTATTACTAGAGTTCGCCACATCAATTTAATATACATGCCAGTAAAATCTCCAACCAATTATTACATGTACTCAGAAAACGTACTTATTTACAGGCATGGTTTTGTTTAAAAGTTAGTTCTCTTCCTTTCAGTGTATAAGTGTAATGTGCATTACCACTGTGGGACTCTTTGAAAAGGTCAGTACCTCTGTTGTTAGCATAAGTAATAGTGTTTGAGTAAGTATTTCTAAAGCAACAAGTCGTATAAAAATCCTTTTAAAAGTAGTTTAGTATTTGACTGTAAAAAGGGGTCAAAAGAACTCACCTCTTGCTTGGTTTTTGTGGTGTAGCCCTGGACAGACTCTCTTGCCACCAAACTTTCCAACGCATCCTGAACTGTGCGTATCTTGTCTGACTGGATATCCAGTTGCAGGGTGAAGAAAGGTTGCAGTGTAGCAGACTCCTTAGAACTCTGCTGGTAAACAACAGATCTATGGAAACAAAAAAAGTTAAAATGTAATAAAGCAGAGTAATTTTCAATAATACAGAATCTTCAAGAATGGACTGAAGTCTGCTTTAATAACTTGATTTATAGTTAATCCAAAACAATGCACAAAGGTTAAGCATAATTTTCAAACTGAATCCACTTTACTGCAATTTAATTGATTTTCACATCCCCTTAGAGCATACTGAATGGAATTATATTTGAATTGTTTTATTTATGCAAGGATTAAAACTACTACTGGGTAAGAATCAAAGGTTTAAAAAAAACAAACTTAAGTTTTTGGTATTACATTTGGAACAATTCACCTCTAGACTCTTTTCACATTAAGAGTTTTGAAATTATGATGTCCAACAGATCTTCAGAAGTGCAAAATACTAGTGCTTATCTAACTGTATGATATACTGTAAAAATTACAACGGATTTGTTTTGGGTTCTCCAAAACAAACGACACATTTTTTAGTTACTTCACTAAGAACAATTTCAGAGTGACTTTACGCTGTTTGCTTAAATTTCGCCATAGAAGATTGGCATTTCCTTTTCTTCCCACCATTTTCTGTGTCCAGCCTTTGTCTATGTACTCCTTCGTGCATCAGCTGGTGTCTTTCGGAACAGTGGGCATGCCTTGGGCATAGGAACACGTTTTCTGGTTCTTTGGGTTTTATTTTTGTTTGAAGTATGTTCAGTTGCAGCCATTAAGTAGGCTGGCATGGTGCTCACTGTTTTGTGCAATGACACAGTACACCCTTCAGCCACGACGTCACTGCACTAAGTGGATTCTTCCCGATTTTCATTTTTCTGAAACTTCGTTGAAAACTTGAAACCATCAAACATGGCTCAAGAGTATTTTTTAAAATTTTGGAAGCGGTACTTACATTAAAAAGCCCCAGCTGCTGCAAAAATGTGGATTTATACAGCCAAAGAAACAATTTATTATATTGTTACGCTCGCTACAGTGCCCTACAAGGTTTGAAAGCAGTAAGACAATTAACACAGCTTTAATCTGTGCAGCCCTGCTGAAATTTCTCCAGGTCATGTATGGAGTGTTAGCACACAGGTTTACTGCCTGCACTGCAAGCTCCTACCAAAAGAGCCCCTTTGACTCAGGCACAGCCCCGAAGCACCACCAGAAAGCCAATGCATCTTTATATTGGCAAATACATAGCCTTTAGAGGAAAGAGAGCATATGAAAAACAGTAGCATCTTTATTTCGGTTTAACACTTCCTCCTTGGCTATATTTAAGGACAAAACCTTCAACACATGGCAAGCACAGTGTTTCGACAAACAAACCCTTCACTGTGTAAGTCTTGCTGCTTTTGGATACACTTCCGAAACCCTTTTTAAGCTAACCATTATTTAGTGCAATAATCAACAGAAAAACGCTAACGATTCCAACTGTTTCCAAGTCCATGCAGTAAAGATTTAATTAACACCACCAACAATATTCTGAAAATGTTAAGAAAAACTTCTTTTAAAAAATTATTATTAATTACATGATAACATTTCTTCAATAAGATACACGGAAATCGATTTGATAGCAAAACCTTTGCTGGACTACGCTACAACAATGTCACCGATGTATTTTCTTTTAAAATAACGGTGCACTTGAAGGGGAAAGTTGGTACTACTTACAGAACTATTCAGCAGGCTTCTAACTGGCTTGTGAGCTAGCTGGCACAACACACGTTTGAAATTCATACAAGTTCAAAGCCAGAAGGGGCTCCTGCACATGACAAACCAGATCCTGACAGAACTGCCCATCTTCGTACTCACACATTTAAGTCTCACATTGTTTAAGGAAGACTTTTTGGGTTTTGTTTTGGGGGTCTTTTTAAGCAACTTTTGCCTAAAGAGCATTTAATAGGCAATTAAAGCCTCGAGAAGACAGCCTGAAGTTTCCCAAGCCAAAAGATGCCAACTCAAACTGTGTTTTCCTAGCTGCTTTTTCCGTTTTGCTTTTCCAATTTCTGATGTTTTCATTTAGGGCTCTTCTACTGGCAATTTTGTATTCAATCCTTCCTATCTCCACCCTCAGAGGACGGAGCTTTCCACCATCACAACACGGGATACTCTTTCTGTGGTAAATTGTGTGACCTGGTTTGGAGGCTAAACAACATACGTGGATGTGGTGACAGCAGGCAACAAATGTTGGATTGGACTCCGTGGTTCTGTTGCTCAGTACAAGTTTTTGCCATTGTTCAGTATCACCTTTGCTTTTTATCGTTTTCTGTGGATTTCTGCAGAAGACAGCTTTCTCCTGGTATTTTTAATTTAAAAATTAACAGCATCACGTAGACATCTAACCAATTCTGATGATGATAAATACACGAAGGGTATTAACAATACCTTGGGTACACGAACATACCATCAACGCAGAATTCCATCAATACGTACAAACATCTGTCTGCTAATTTCTATGGAAAATACCATTTTATTTGCCAGCTGTCTGACGCAAATCCCAGAAGAATAATTTCAGTGCATTTCACAGGCAGAAGGCACTGGCCCACATTATTCACACCTCTGGACTGAATAGCTGGCAACGCAGGGAGTCAAACACCAGCAATTAAGTGTCTGTCTCCAATGTAAAAATAATTCTGTAAGTCTAGCATTTTTGTTTTGGAGTATGTTTTTAGCAAGTGTTTACCTTGCTTTCATTTTAAATTATATATTTCTCCAAACAAGTCATAAGGCTTCCTTTCCAAAAAATATTCTTTCAGAAACTTCTTTCTGCCTTCATCTGGTATCAGACCTATGTCCCACATTCTTTTCATTCCTGTCACATCTTCTAGTAATTTACATTTTCCAAGCTTCTTTCGTCTTAAAACATTTATTAACTATTACACAAAACTATTTTAGTTTAAACCCATTACCCCTTGTCCTGTCACTACACTCCCTAATAAACAGCCCCTTGCCAGCTTTGCTGTAGGTCCCCTTCAGCTACTGGAAGGCCGCGATTAGGTCTCCCCAGAGCCTTCTCTTCTCCAGGCTGAACAAGCCCAACTCCCTCAGCCTGCCCTCATAGGAGAGGTGCTCCTCAACAAACTGTATAACAGTCTTTTCCATTCAACTATCCAATAATGGTGAAAAGTACAGAAAGTAAAGCAGATGAAAAATTATCTATAAAGGCAAAGCAGCCTACAGTCGCAATAACTTTCATGAGAAAGTACTATACCTTATATGACCACCAAAAATATCAGTAATTGGAGTCTGAACAAAGTCAGCCTGTCGAGTGACGGATGATTTGTTGCGAGGTCCCACTTGCTCCCACTCATCCTCACTGCCTTCCCCTTGTTCATCTTGCTCCTCCTCTTCATGAAGAGTCTGAGCCTCAGGGCCATTGGAAACCGAGAGTTCTTAAAGTGAAGAAGAAAAAAACATGCACTGATTTTTTTTTTTTAACAAATAAAACATGTATACAGATAAAGAATTTGAAAGACAAAAATCCCAAAACAAGTGATTTTCAAAGGATAAAATCTTACCATAGATCACAGATTGGAGAAAGTAAATGAGAGCAAGTATATTTCAGGCTCACCCATAGCTGGGCATATCCATGTATTAACAGAACGCAGCGCACTGATGACTGTATGTAAACAGATGTAGTTTTCTAGCAAAGTTTGATATATTTTTAGTAGTAAATTTATGGGGTAGAAAATTAGAAAGTCAAGTGTTATTCTGGAAACATAATTATGCCATTATTAAATACAACTCCTTTCTGCACAGATATTTTACAGGGAACCCAAGACTTAGCAAATATTTTCTCTCCAAGCGCCCAAGTCAGGAGGCTATAAACTGCACACGGCTAAAGAACAAATTATGGAATCATCATTTTATATCATAAAAAATTTACCCTAGTAAAGAGAAATTGAGTAACTGGTGATCTTAATTCTATACGTGGCTAATACTTGGCTAAGACTAACAGTGTTTTGTTTTGTTTTTAATAGAGGACCCAAACATAAAGCCACCGTAAAATAAAATGGCATTTTACTCTGCAAACAAATTCTAGTATTTCTTCCTAAAAAAATTTTTCTCCAACTTTGTCAATAAGAACTTTTAAATAATTTAATATGTTCTGGGTTTATATTAGATATAAACTAGCCATTAGTCTAGAAGTTTCCACTTCAAAAAACCGATCTTAATAAACAGTGGTTTAAAGATCAGTGACAAAACACGCAGCTGTATTTCTGAACTGCTATGGAGAGAGCCCAAACCCCAGCAAACAGCTGCCACTGCAGGTACCGACACACCTACGCTTAACTCAATTTGATATAATCTCAAATAATGCTCAGTTGAGCTCAGTTAAGAATTTGTAATACAGAAATTTGAGGTTTAAGAGGATCGGGTATATGACTACTTCTTATGGTCACTCTCAGTATTTACTGAATGATATAATGCTTTTCCAAATACCCAGCAATACTTCAGACCATTTGTAAACTGGACAGAACAGACTAATTTTATGCTTTGGATGGATTTTAACAAAAGATTATTTGTTGATGTCTTTGAGTCCCCTCAGACATGGCATTCTATCTCTATCTCAACATCCACTCCAAACATTTCTCAGTATTGGAGAATCACAAAAAAAAAAAAAA